>JADBJO010022120.1:22500-28427 GCA_016801955.1 Conus betulinus
CACGCACACATGACACACAGACAGAGAGAGACAGACACAGACAGACAGACAGACAGACAGAGAGAGAGAAGAGGGGGGAGGGGTGAGAGAGAGGAGAGAGAGGAGAGAGAGAGAGAGAGAGAGAGAGAGCGAGGGAGGAGAGAGAGAGAGAGTGGGGACATTAAGAGAACAGTAATAAAGAGACAGAGAGAGACACACATCACAGGCACACATAACCAATAAAAGAAGAAAAACGATAACAGTATGTAATCAGTGTGTGAGAGAGAGAGAGAGAGGAGCGAGAGAGAGAGAGAGAGAGAGAGAGAGAGAGAGAGAGAGAGAGAGATGAGAGAGATAGAGAGAGAGAGAAGACAAGTCAAGACAAATTCTTTACTATCGAGGGTAATAGATAAGCAAGTTCGTGCTTTTTGACATCCAGCCCTCGCCCAAAGGGGAACAAAAAAATTGCAAAAATGAAAAATGAACAAACGACAAAAAACAAACAAACAAACACACAAAAAAAAAACACCAACAAACAAATAAAAAAAATATTGAACACACAAGAAAGTCTGAAAATACACAAAATGGAAATAACATCAAAGAAACGTAACCCCACTTCCACTTTAACAATCCCGACCCAGAAAACGCCCCTTCCCAAACACCCACCCAAACCCTTGTACACTTTCGCAAACAAACAACACACAAAACATACATAGTAAGCAGCGGGGTGAAGAGAGAGAGGGGGTGGGGAAAAAAAGCGGAGAGAGAGAGAGAGAGAGACAGCGGAAGCGGGGGTATGGTGTGGGGGTGGGATGGGGAGGGGGGGGGGGCATACATGTAAAGTACAAATACAAACGGGGAAACAAGAGTCAAATAGACTCGAATACCCACAATACATCAAATAACGAAATGCAGTTAAGCGATATCATCAATGTAAAACATGCCAAATAGACTTAACCTGTTATTGCTGTGCTTCAAATGACACGTGCAAGATTTCCGTCTAACACAGGCTTGTAATCATGCAGTATTTTATTTCTATTTACTCAGTCTTTTAATTGATTTAAGAATCAACTGGTACAGGTTTTTTTTTTTATATCTTTTAACTTATTGAGTCAGATATCCTCTTAATAGCTCTTTTGAAAGTATTAAAACTTGAGATTTCTTTCAGCAAAGGAGGCACATTGTTCCAATACGTACCAGCACTGTACACGAGGCTTGATTTGTAAAGGTCAAGTCTGGCAGAGGCATTATTAACTTGTGGACGTGCCTATTGTCATTCGTCTGGAAACTGTTTTACAATGGAGGGAGGTGCATTTCCATGTACCACTTTATGCATAAATGTAGCCTTATTGTATTCGAGTTTTTGCCTTAGGGGAAGGATATCCAAAGATTTATAATCGTTTAGAGTTAATGAACTAGATTTTAAGAGAACGAATTTTATCGCGCGCCTATGCAATCTTGCAAAAGGTTTCGGAATGTATTGCGCTGGGCCGAAGCAGTAGAAGCATAGTCTATAATTGACTGTATATGGGCATGAAAGAATTGTTTCCTAGCATGCATATTCAGAAAATGCTTTATTTGGAGAGAGAGAGAGAGAGAGAGAGAGAGAGAGAGGAGGAGAGAGAGAGATAGAGAGAGAGACAGAGAGAGAGAGAGAGACAAGGACATTAACAGCATGGAAATTGAGAACAGAGAGACACACATCACAGACACACATAACACTAAAAAAGAAACACGATAACTATCGTATGTTATGTATCAGTGAGGTGCACAGCAAGTCAGAGTTGCGGCAACAGCTGTCTACGTGATCATTCTACAACGATCTGAAAAAAAAATCCTACCTACCTACCTACCTACCTACCTACCTACCTATCTATCTACCTACCTATCTACCGATTACCTAACCAGCCTACCCTACCCACCTACCTACCTATCTACCGAATCTATCTACCTACCTACCTACCTACCTACCTGCCTGCCTTACCTACCTACCTACCTACCTACCTACCTACCTACCTACCCATCTACCTACCTACATGACTGACTAGCCATCCGACTGACTAACTGACTGGCTGAATGTCCAGGTGACTGGCTAGACTGACTGGCTGATTGGTTGACTGGCTGACGGATTGACTGACTGACGGATAAGTAAACCACGTACTAACTAGCCAAGTAACTAGCTAGCTAAAGAAATAACTAGCTGCTGTGATCAATCAGTCAAAGAAAAGAACTACGCACAGAAAACTATAGAGAGAAAGGACGAAAGAGAATGACAGTGCACCATCATCGGTCTGGCCTTCTTTTCTCCTCCTCCCCATTTTTACCCATTCATCATTCTCGTCTTTAGCTTCTTTCTTCTTCCTACCATTTATCATTCTTGTCCTCCTCCTCCTTCCTTTGCTAATCTTGTTTTGCTTCCCTTCTTCTTCCTTCTTCTCCTCTTCCCTCCTCCTCCTCTCCTCCTCCCTCCTCCTCCTCCTCCTCCTAATTCTCCTCCTCCTCCTCCTCCTCCTCCTTCCTCCTTCTGATCTCCTCCTCGTCGTTGTCCTCCTCCTCCTTATGTTAATGTTGTTGTTGCTGCTGTTGTTGCCATTCTTGTTGTTGTTATTGTTCCTCTCCTTCTGTTTGTTGTTGTTGTTGTTGTGTGTTGTTGTTGTTGTTGTCGTCGTCTTCTTTCTTCTTCTTCTTCTTTCTCTTCTTCTTCTTCTTCTTCGTCTTCTTCTTATTCTCTCTTCCCATCGTGGCGGAAAACAGTGGTCTAGATGCTTGTTCACCAGCCTCCCTCATCGATCAGAGCCAGTCTGGCCCAGGGTGCTGAGAACATCAGTCTGGAACCGTTGCTTGCTTCAAGGAAAAGAAAAGAGAAGTCGGAAAAGGAGGGAGAACAGGATTGAGGAGAAGGGGGGGGACGGGGTGGGGGTGGTGGTTAGAGAAAGGAACTACCTAAGAGAGAATGGAACAGACAGAGTGTCAGCTGGAGAGGCTGCGACATTGGCGAAGAGTGGGATTGGAGTGGGGGTGGGCTGAGGGGGAGGGGGGGGGGAGGGGCGCGCGGGGGTGGGGGTGGGGGGGGGGGGGGTCTGTAGAATAAGGGCGGGGTCAAGTTTGTCTAAGAGCTATCGTAGTGGTTGGTGCCTATTAGCCCAGTGTCAGCAATTCATCCGTTGTTGGCTAAATTGGCCAGGGCTTCTAAAAACACACTACTGTGATTTTGTCCTCAAGTAGTAGACTTAGTCTTCTGGGCAGGGCAGAATGGTGGGTCGGTTTCACTGCGTACATGCACCTTTCAGAGCCTGGGTTTTTTCATGTCTTTTTTTTTTTCTCATACAGACCCAACCCCTACACCATCACAGACACAACAGACACACACACACACACTCTCTCTCTGTCTCTCTCTCTCAAACACACACACGCACGCACACCCACACACACCACACACACACACACACACACACACACCCACACACATTACACACCACACACACACACACACACATAGACACACACACACACACCACACACACACACACAACACACATAGACGCACAACACACACACCACACACACACACCACACACACCACACACACACTCACACACACATACACACACGCGCGCGCGCGCACGCACACACACACACACACACACACACACACACACACACACACACACACACAACACCAAACACACAAAGCCCACCACACAACCACACACACACACACACACACACCACACACACACACACACACACACACACACACACACACACACATACACCACACACACAAACACACCACGCACCACACACGCACACACACACACACACACACCTATCACACACACACCAACACACACCACCCACACACACCACACACCACACACACTCTCTCTCTCTCTTCGTCTCTCTCTACCTCACATCATCTCTCTCTCTCAAACACTACACTCACCCCCCCCCCCCCCAACACACACACACACACACCAAACACACACACACACACACATACACACATACACACGCACACACACACCACATGCAACACATGCTCACCAACACACACACCAACAGCACACACACACCACACACACACACACACACCACACACACACACACACACACACACACATCCTGTGCACACTGTAGGCACTAGCTGTATTTGTTTTCCTAATCAATCTTTTTTTTTTTTCATCATCCTATACTACCCATCTCTCCTTTATTAACATTCCTTTTCTCATCCCCTCTATCTGCCGACTCCCTTTTGAGCATCTCTCTCTCTCTCTTCTCTCTCCTCTCTCTCTCTCTCCCGTCCTCTCTCTCTCGGTCCTCTCTTCTCCTCCTCTCCCCCTCCCCTCTCCCACTCTCTCTAGATCTCTCTCCCTCTTCTCTCTCATCTCCTCTCTCTCTCTCTCTCCCCTCTTCTCTCTCTCTCTCTCATCTCTCCAATCCTCTCTCTCTCCTCTCTCTCTCTCTCTCTCTCTCTCTCCGTCTGTGAATTCCCTATTCCCATAATTCACAACCGGACAGATTGTCTCAAAAAAAAACTCTAAATCACATCGCTCCTGTTGTATTAGCAACAAGCTCTGCTGCCAAGTACGGCTGTCTTTGTGTGTCATAAAATCAATAAATCAATCTGAAAGAAGGTGAGCAGACGGGCTGCGGTTGACCAACGCATTAACACTGTGGCAATGGTCCATGGTGAGTGTACCTCAGGTCATTCACACCGCAGACACAGGGACACACACGCGCGAACACACACACACACACACACCCACACACACACAACACACACACACACACACACACACACACACCACGACCGCACCGCCACGCAAACACACACAGTACGCACGCACGCACCGCACGCACACACACACACACACACACACACACACACCACACACGCACGCACGCACGCACGCACACACACACACACACACACACACACACACACACACACACACATACTACCACACACACCACACACACACACACACACACCACACACACACCATACTGGCCTATTCATTCATTAACTTCCAGACAAGCTGTTGGCAAAGGTAGAGCAAGACGTTACGACAGTACATCAGATAGGTCTAAGTGCTGATTTCACATTCACGCCACCATTTTTTTTTTTTTTTTTGTTTCTGACAGGAGGCAGACCACTGCTGACACTTCAAGAGGTGAGACAGAATTCTTACCTGGTGTACTGTGTTGGGAGAGGTGTGTCATTACTCAGAAACGCAGGAGATGTGAAGATTTTGGGACGCAAAATTTTCCTGATGGTAATGCCAGAAACACACGTCAGTACTGCATGCCGCTCCGTGCAGAAAGTAGAGTCTGCATGTTGTCGTGATATAAGCTAAACGTTTTTTTTTTTTTTTTTTTTTTTTTTTTGTACAGTCAGAACGAAGGGACACAGGGGAGAGAGAGAGAGAGAGAGAGAGAGAGAGAGAAGGAGAGAGAGAGAGAGAGAGTAGAGAGAGGAGAGAGAGAGAGAGTCGGATGAATTTTTTAACAATAGGCCACGACCCCCTTGTGATGGGGGGGGGGGGGTGGGTGGAGGGATCATCATTCAGAAACATGCCAATGTATTAAGATAAAACCCAAGCAAATTGAGCAAGTATACTACGGAAAAAAAACAACCCATCATAACAAGTACCAATAACCAACGTAATCGAGAGAGAGAAGAGAGAGAGAGAGAGAGAGAGAGAGGAGAGAGAGAGAGAGAGAAGAGAGAGAGAGAGAGAGAGAGAGAGAGGGCTGGAAGGAATGCCATGTAAAAGCTCCCCAACATTGATTATTTCTCACTGAACATTTGCCTCCATGTGGGGTGATAGCTAAGTGGTTAGAGAGCCATTGGAAGGGCGATTTGGGGGGCCCATTGAGTTCCAGCCTCAATAGACTACTCTAGTTTTAGCTTTTAAATTCTCTCTCTCATCTCTCTATCTCTC
>JADBJO010022122.1:7500-20000 GCA_016801955.1 Conus betulinus
TTTCTATCACTCCTTTTTGCCTTTTCTACTTGTTTCAAACCAAGCTAAATTCCAACTTAATTTTCTTGTAAAAAAAACATACCAGTATTTGTACCAATTGGTGACTTTAACCTCAGAATTACCACACCACCAAACTTCATTCCTAGCTAAATATCCACCTTTACGAAACACAATAATGTTTGCTTTTATCAAGGTTTACTGTCAACTGTAGTTTATCAGCTCCCTGTTTCAAAACATTCAATTGCTTTTGCAATCCTATTGTTGTACTAGACAACAGAATTACATCATCCATCATCATAAAAAAATTTCCACAGAACCTGGAATAATCTGAATACCATGTTTACCTTGAGAGTTCTATAGCAAGCTTATTTGAATAAAAAGAAAACAACTGTGGGCTTAAAAGACAGCCTTGCTTGACTCCTCGTGTAACTGAAAAAAAAAAAATCAGAATAAACACACATTTTTCACGCACACATGCCAAGACAGAGTCGTACATTCCACGTAATTTTTTTCTTGAAATTCATCTACCAAAATATTGTCATAGCATACATCAGCAAAATCTGCTCTCCCACACAAAGTTTTGAATAATGCCGTTGCATCTGTTTGGCACATTGTTTTCTTGATCACATAAACAGTTTAAGTTCAATTTTTTGACAGACATATGATCCGACTCCATCCTTTGACATGCTCTCAGCTCGCAAACTTCGCACATAAAGGCGCACAATTCACATGACATCAAAAAGTAATCGTTTTTACACTGCATCCACTGTCTGACACATATGTGTAGCGACCACTTAGGTCGACATAACACATACCATGTAGAATACATAAATCCAAAGCAGTGCACATATTCAACAACAATTTGCCATAATTGTTCACTGTTTTGTCTTCAGAGCATCTGTCAACACTGGGTGGGTGACTGGACAGCCTGCCCTTCAAAACATCACATCGCAGTTTTTCCTGACATCACATCTATCGCAGTTTTTCCTGACTGACTATCACTATCGCAGTTTTCCTGACATCACTATCGCAGTTTTTCCTGACTTCACTATCGCAGTTTTTTTCCTGACATCACTATCGCAGTTTTCCTGACATCACTATCGCAGTTTTCCTGACATCACTATCGCAGTTTTCCTGACTTCACTATCGCAGTTTTCCTGACTTCACTATCGCAGTTTTCCTGACTTCACTATCGCAGTTTTCCTGACATCACTATCGCAGTTTTCCTGAGGTCACTATCGCAGTTTTCCTGAGGTCGCTATCGCAGTTTTCCTGACTTCACTATCGCAGTTTTCCTGACATCACTATCGCAGTTTTCCTGACATCACTATCGCAGTTTTCCTGACTTCACTATCGCAGTTTTCCTGACAGTCACTATCGCAGTTTTCCTGACATCACTATCGCAGTTTTCACAACACTTTCACTATCGCACAGTTTTCCTGACATCACTATCGCAGTTTTCCTGACATCACTATCGCAGTTTTCCTGACTTGACTATCGCATTTTTTCCTGACAATGATGAGACAGATTTGAAGTCCTACTATCCAGATCCCCCCACAATAAGACATACATATCACCATGAGCCAACAAGCAGTCAGTGACATATTCTTCCACTAACGCAATACATGTTTCACAGTCAAAGTAAGCATGATATGGTGACCCCTCAGGGGGAACATCACAAAGTACACACACACAACATCTTTAACAGAACCAAACAATGACTTGCAAAGGATAAATGCACAAAAAACATTTGACTTGATATCAACCTGTTTAACACATGACATAATTTCATTTTCAATCAAACATATTATTAGACCACCTGATCGTCTCCCCTGAGTAGTGAATCTTACAGCAGAAACACACACAACTTGTATGTATAGCCGGAAAAGACGGTTGAAGAAAATTCACCTACAAAAGTTTCAACAAAACATATAAAATCGAACGAACTGACAAATGAGATGAAGTCCATATCAGACAATTTTGACATATTTCCATTTTAATGACTATATAAAAAGAAAATGACTTTGTTTTTAGCAAACACACACAACAAACTTATTATCACACATTTCCGTCAAAAGCTGAGTCTGTTTGTCCTTTTGTTTTTTTTTTTATTTTTTCTACAACAGCTGGGTCACAAACTGTCCCCCTCTCACACTCACACGTCGTCTTTTTCTCCCTGTGCAGCTCACGGCACAAACTGTCCCCTCCACTCTCCACACAGTTCACCGCACAAACTGTCCCCTCCACTCTCCACACAGTTCACCATACAAACTGTCCCCTCCCACTCTCCACACAGTTCACCACACAAACTGTCCCCTCCACTCTCCACACAGTTCACCGCACAAACTGTCCCCTCCACTCTCCACACAGTTCACCGCACAAACTGTCCCCTCTCCACTCCACACAGTTCACCGCACAAACTCCCCCCACTCCACACAGTTCACCACACAAACTGTCCCCCTCCACTCTCCACACAGTTCACCACACAAACTGTCCCCTCCCACTCTCCACACAGTTCACCGCACAAACTGTCCCCCTCCACTCTCCACACAGTTCACCGCACAAACTGTCCCCCTCCACTCTCCACACAGTTCACCACACAAACTGTCCCCCTCCACTCTCCACACAGTTCACCGCACAAACTCCCTCCCCTCCACTCTCCACACAGTTCACCGCACAAACTGTCCCCTCCACTCTCCACACAGTTCACCTCTCACACACTGTCCCCTCCACTGTCCCCTCTCACACACAGTTCACCGCACAAACTGTCCCCCTCCACTCTCCACAGTTCCACACAAACTGTCCCTCCACTCTCCACACAGTTCCCTCACACACTGTCCTCTCCACTTCCACCAGTTCACCGCACAAACTGTCCTCTCCACTCTCCACACACAGTTCACCGCACAACTGTCCTCTCCACTTTCCACACAGTTCACCGCACAAACTGTCCCCTCCACTCTCCACACAGTTCACCGCACAAACTGTCCCCTCCACTCTCCACACACTGTCCTCTCCACACTGTTCACACACTGTCCTCAGTTCACCACAACTGTCCCTCCAACACTCTCCACACACAAACTGTCGCACAAACTGTCCTCCACACTGTTCACCGCACAAACTGTCCCCTCCACACTGTTCCCTCACAAACTGTCCTCTCCCACACACACAGTTCACCGCACAAACTGTCCCCTCCACTCTCCACACAGTTCACCGCACAAACTGTCCCCTCCACTCTCCACACAGTTCACCGCACAAACTGTCCCCTCTCCCTCTCCACACAGTTCACCGCACAAACTGTCCCCTCCACTCTCCACACAGTTCACCATACAAACTGTCCTCTCCACTCTCCACACAGTTCACCATACAAACTGTCCCCTCCACTCTCCACACAGTTCATGGACACATCTACAAAATCACGTGCACTGGCACTGTCAGTTACTCTGGTCGCCAACGATGACACCGGTGTACGGCTTTTCCTGTGAGTCCCCACAAAAAAACTCCCCCCACGTACAGGTGAATAAAGGGATCGGCTGACACCCTATCTCATCTTTATCAGTCTGTCTTCACCATCCACGGTATACTTTTTCCCGTCGATCAGCAGATGGTTGAAGACCATTGTGGCTCTCTTGCCGTCCTGCCTGGCTCGTTTTAGATGTGGAGACAGTCTCCTTCTGAGGTCTCACACGACGGGAGAAGTCTTCCCCTATAAACACACTGGACCCTTGAAGTTTACATTTACTTTGCAGAATTCTCATTTTTGTTTGTAGAAAACACAACGGGCAATGCTAGGAGAGTCATGTCTGTTGTTCAGCCGGTGCACCCTACTGAGCTCCACGTCGTCGGGCCAGCTGCAGTTTGTTTGTGAACAGGTCACGAAAGAAACCTTCACAGTCTGCACTCGTTTCCTTGTCACTCCTAGGTAAACCATGAAAAATAACGTTGTTGCGCCTGGAGCGGCCCTCCAAGTCATCCTTTCTGGCATCACATTCGTCAAGCTTTGCACACAAGGCGCTGTTTGTTTTCTTCAGGTCTTGGTTCTGGTTACGTAGCTCGACAAGTTCATCCGTCAAGGTTCACACTTCAGTCTGGAGAGACACGTAGAAATCACGCAGATCGTGGACCTCCTTCCTGAGCTCCTCCAGCTTGGCGTTCGTCTGGTCACTGGAAGACTCAATCCTAGCCATGATTTCGCTCAGTGTCGGCTCCGAACTCGATGACGTCGAAGAGCGAGGATCACCAGATTTGTCCAGGCTAACCCAGTGGGAACCCCCGACACTGCTGAACCGAGTCTGCCTCGTGGTATCCCTGCCTGGGAGAGGACTGGGTCCAGGGTTGCTCTTGATGTCCCCGCATTGAAGTAAAAAGCTCCCCCAAAAACAGGTAGGAGAGCAACAATCCAAACACGACACCCGTCCACACTGCGGGAAAGGGACAACATGGCGATACGTGTGGCCAGCTTTCTTTGGACTCTCTCTTCAACATGAAGCGGATGAAAATCGGCACAAAAAGGCCACATACAGACCGAAACTGGGTTCCTCCGCACAGCATAGTACTTAACGTATCAGTCTGTTCCACATGAAGACACAGAAATGACCAAGTCTGCAGCAATTGACAACAGAGCCTGTACAGTGCGTCTTCTCGTAATCACGACAGCTCACTGCTGAGAGAGAGAGAGAGAGAGAGAGAGAGACAGAGAGACAGACAGACAGAATGAAAAATGTTGATACACAGATTGGCTTCTTGAGTTCTGCCACAGTGTGTTAAAAAAACCGACCGCGCGCTCTGGGTGTCACATGAGTTCAGTGTTTGACGTCACTGTGTAAATGACGTCACAATAAGAAAGAAAGACAGACAGAAAGAAAGAGAGAGTGCAGACGGGAAGAAGGAATGGATGTAAGCGAATGTCACACTGAAGAAGAACAGACGGGGAATGAATGAATGTAAGTGAATGCCACTGAAGAAGAAGACAGAGACGACGAATAAAACGAGGAAAGAACAAAGGGAATGACGAAAAGAGCGAACAAAGAGGTGACGATGGAACGAACGACAGGAACAAAGGAAAGAAGAAGAAACAAAGGGGGAGGAAAGGAAAGACGGAACGAAAAGAAAGAAGAACAGAAGGATGAAGAGCAGGGAGGGGGGGGGGGATGAAGAGAAAGATGAAGCCGTTGGTGACGAGGTGTGGCGGTGTGACATCACGGTGACAGGCTGTCCCTGTGGTGGTGTCAGTCAATGACACACAGAAAACTGGTGGACTGGACCATGATGACAGACAGTCAGTCATCACCACGCCGCCTTCCCAGCGCTATGACCACCGCCCTCTCCATCCCCTGGACATTTGCGGTAGTCTGTGACGATGACCTGGTCAGTGAGGGCCAGGGCCAGATCCTCTGCATCATCATCACTGGGGGGCCATGGCACCGCCCTGACCGGTACACCGTGATGACCTCTCAGACGACGTACAAGGACGTCAGCACCACGTGCATCACGAAGGTCAGCACAGAGAATCCAGTGTCCCTGTACTGGGGGGCACCTGAAAACAGCATGATCATGATGACGTCACTGACACGTCCACCCCACTGTACACACTCCACCCCTGGCTGGTCTGATGCACACAGACAGACTGAGACAGATAGAAAGACAGACATACTGACTGACAGACACGCACACACAAGCATCCATTATGTACAAGAAATAAATGTGAATCAGAGGAGGAGATCCAGATCTATTTCTCCTGTCAATACTTGTACATTGTACAGATTAGATCTAAATTCCTGTCATCACCAGTATGATGATGATGATGATGATGATGATGGTGATGATGTTGATGACGATGATGATGATGATGATGATGATGAGACAGAACAGTTCCTACCTGGCTGTCCCACACGTAGTTTATGGGTCAGCAGTTGACCAATGCTGTCGGCACACAGGACACACTCCCAGGGGGGACCCCCCCCCAGTGACTTGCCAGACGCCTGTGACTCAGCTGCCGGACTGGTGGTCCCTCTGTGGGGGCAGGCAGTGCTGGGGGGCGCTGTACCGGGGGATGTAGTCGCCATCTATCAGACCTGACCTCTCCACCTGTCTGGTCACTGCAGGCGGTGACCGCAGAGGTTCACTGACTGTGAAGATCTCCAGCCAGGACGGAGGGGGACGTGTGGGGATTCCGTCCACTCTGAACACTGACGCTGCCCACACGTGGATTGACGGCAGTAGGCATCGGAGAGCTGTCAGCCACGGGATGAAGACACTGTCACTTTCACTGCCTGTCACTGTCATCGTCGCGCTGTCTCTGTAACACAGGATACAAAGTCAGGTGCAGGTCCCGTGAACTCCGTGTAGATCTAAAACGGGATCTATAGATCTGCAGCACATAGTCTATAGCCACATGTCTTCAATGTGTATTAAATTCTTCATACACAGTGCTACTACTGAAGTAGTTGTGATATCAGCAGAAGTAGTATAGCAGCAGCAGCAGCAGCAGCAGCGGCTGTGGCAGCAGCAGTGGCGGCAGTAGCAGCAGTAGTCTCTGCCTCGTGTTTCCCTCTTTCTCTTTCAATTCTCCATTTAGATCTGAAATAGGAGCAACGCATTCATAGCACACCTTCAGAATATTCCTTCTCTTTTTGGAACAGCAGTGGTGGTGGTGGTGGTAGTAAGATTAGCTGCACTAGAGCAGCTGCAGTAGTAACACTAGCAACAGTAACATTAGCAGCAGCAGCAGTAACATTAGCAGCAGCAGTAACATTAGCAGCAGCAGCAGTAACATTAGCAGCAGCAGCAGCAGTAGCAGCAGCAGCAGCAGTAGTAGCAGCAGTAGTAGTAACAGTAGTAGCAGCAGCAGTAGTAGTAGTAGCAGAAGTAGTAGTAGCAGCAGCAGCAGCAGTAGTAGTAGCAGCAGCAGTAGTAGTAGCAGCAGCAGCAGTAGTAGTAGCAGCAGCAGCAGCAGCAGTAGTAGTAGTAGCAGAAGTAGTAGTAGTAGCAGCAGCAGTAGTAGTAGTAGCAGCAGCAGTAGTAGTAGCAGCAGCAGCAGCAGTAGTAGCAGCAGCAGCAGCAGTAGTAGTAGCAGCAGAGTAGTAGCAGTAGCAGCAGCAGCAGCAGTAGTAGTAGCAGCAGCAGTAGTAGTAGCAGCAGCAGCAGTAGTAGTAGCAGCAGTAGTAGTAGCAGCAGCAGTAGTAGTAGCAGCAGCAGCAGTAGTGGTAGCAGCAGCAGTAGTAGTAGCAGAAGTAGTAGTAGCAGCAGCAGCAGCAGTAGTAGTAGCAGCAGCAGTAGTAGTAGCAGCAGCAGCAGTAGTAGTAGCAGCAGCAGCAGCAGTAGTAGTAGCAGCAGCAGTAGTAGCAGCAGTAGTAGTAGCAGCAGCAGTAGTAGTAGCAGCAGTAGTAGTAGCAGCAGTAGTAGTAGCAGCAGCAGTAGTAGTAGCAGCAGTAGTAGTAGCAGCAGCAGCAGCAGCAGCAGTAGTAGTAGTAGTAGCAGCAGCAGCAGCAGCA
Source organism: Conus betulinus (assembly GCA_016801955.1). Taxonomy (NCBI): domain Eukaryota; kingdom Metazoa; phylum Mollusca; class Gastropoda; order Neogastropoda; family Conidae; genus Conus; species Conus betulinus. The sequence continues at coordinate 14,991 of JADBJO010022122.1, forward strand.
GTAGTAGTAGCAGCAGCAGTAGTAGTAGCAGCAGCAGCAGTAGTAGCAGTAGTAGTAGTAGTAGCAGCAGCAGTAGTAGTAGTAGCAGCAGTAGTAGTAGTAGCAGCAGCAGCAGTAGTAGTAGTAGTAGCAGCAGCAGTAGTAGTAGCAATAGTAGTAGCAGCAGCAGCAGCAGTAGAGGTATCAGCAGTAGCAGCGGTAATGATATGGGCAACAGCAGCAGTAGAGGTATTAATGGTAGAGGTATTAATAGCAGTGGGGGCAATAATCAGTCAGTTTGTTCTAGTATTCATTTTCAGAATTGACTCTCTGATCTTCTGATTTCTGTCTGTCTGTGTGTCTGTCTATCTGTCTGTGACTGTCTGTGTCTCTGTCTCTCTCTCTGTCTACCACTTACTCTTGATCTCCGAATCATTCCTCCATAAATGACCGTGAAAGGCATCTAAAAAAAAAAAAAAAAAAAAAAAAAAAAAAAAACCCATTAGAACCCCCCTCCCTCTCTTTCTCTAAACACACACACAAACACACACGCGCGCACACACTCTCGCACACATGGATACCATCCACTTAATCGTCAATTAAAGAATATGAAAGGCATATGAAACGCTGAACCGTTGCAATTTCTGTCTTTCTTCTGTCTCCGTTCCAGATTATAAAATAAACCGGCAACTGAAACTGTTTTGGAAACTACGTAGAAATTTGTGGGCTTGAAACATGTCCAGCCCGTGTCCCTCGCTGCTAGTTTCCCTCTCTCTATGTCAGCGACTTTTTCCCCTGTGACCGTTTTTACTCTCTCTCTCTCTCTCTCTCTCTGTGTGTGTGTGTGTGTGTGTGTGTGTGTGTGTGTGTGTGTGTGTGTGTGTGTGTGCTTGCACGTGCGTGTATATATGTGTGCGTTCATATACTTATGCATGTGAAAGTATGTATATGTGTGTATGTGTATGTGCGTTTAAGGACACATGAGTATGCTTACCTTAAAGAATAAAAGAAAAAAAACAAAAGACATGGGGAAAAATCATAAACACTATGCAGAATTTCAGCAAAATGATTTAAATGATATATATGAAACAAGAGATGGAAAGTGCGAACAATATTTAGAACCATTGAAGTATTCTGATTATTTTTTTTTTTTTTAATGCAATTAGAAGAGGCTGATAATCTTCCATGAAATAGAGACAATTGAAAAAGAACTATGGAGTAAGTTTCCGACTGCTCCTTTAACACATATTCCGTTTTACTGAATTCGGCTTGAAAAGCATTCAGCTTTAACCGAAAAAACAAAAAAAGGATTTGGTTGTCGGACATAAATGTATGGGATCATGAACATATTAAGCCAACGCTTTTCTAATCTTTGTTGTTGTTTCAAAGATTTGTTAGAAAAATTGTCACTTATCAAATTCCAAATTTTACAGGGAAGAATATTAGAAAATTCTGAGCATCTGTACATTTTATCAACATTCTGATAAGAAGTTTATTTTGTTTAACTTGTGTGTGTGTGTGTGTGTGTGTGTGTGTGTGTGTGCTCCTCTGTGTGTGTGGGGGGGGGGGGAGGGGGTGGGGGGGGGGGGGGGGGGAGAGACTTAGAGTTTAACTGTATGAGGTATAGACACAACATGTTAATCACAAATTATGCAAAAAGAGAGCACAGCTTTTACTTGAACAACAGTTTATACAGGCCCCATATACGGAGCCATTACCGTCGTTTCATGTTCATGGAATCAGGGACAATTTTGCAGCATGGCTTTGTAGAGCATCGCAGCAGAGCATGTCACTTGAGCATTGTTTGCACAAGTCTGGGTCTGGTAGATCTTGATGGAGTAGATGTCCAGACCACAGAGAATATGTCTACTGACCATTTTTTTCTCACTCCCCATCTGTAATGTCCATGTATCTATTCGATTCTGTTTGTGGATCGTGACCACTATAGCGATGTCTACTGACTTCATGTCTTCGTTCAAAATGTTGTGCGTTTACTTTTTAGTCGGTAGTTTCCAGTAAACTGAAAGAATGCATTCTCAAAGCGCCGCCTTTTTGTTTCCAGAGAGATGTGTATTTGGAATCCAATTCCTTTTTCATGACATGTTTTTTGTTCCCTCTAGATTTGAATCATTTCCATTTTATGTGGAACTTTTCAGAAACATTCTAGAAATGAAGTGTCGGATGTTTCAACATTTTGAAGCAGGCTTTCAGATGCCTGTTAGAGGTGTGATTTGTGGTTTGCTTTTGTTATGTGTAACCAGAAACTCAGCTGCGTACAGTTTGTAACCTGACTGGGCATCAGCCATGTTCCACTGAGGCAGGAAGACTCGCGCCTTTTAAGCTGGCATTTAAAATTGCAGACTCGTGTGCGTTTACGTGTGTGTCTGTGGGAGTGGGGTGGGGAGAGAGGTGGGGAGCAGGTAGAGAGGGAAGGTGGAGGGGAGCGGGGGAGTGATGGTGGTGGTGGTGATGCCAGAGATCAATTCAGCAGGAAAGGGTTGGAATACGAGAACTGCGCTGCTCATGTGGAGATCTGTAGAAGGGAACCACATGTCAACCCCAGTGAATGGAGACTGGCATAATCAGGATATTACAGAGGTGAATCATCATGTCTGATTTCAGTTGAACTTTTTCTTGTTCATCTCAGAGTGTGCAGTGTTTTTTGTTTGCTTACTTTACAAAATGCTGTTGAAGTCTTGTGCCATTTTGCGAAAAATAATTTCGCAAACTTTTTTTTTTTTTTTTTTTTTTTTTTTTTTTTTTTTTTTTTTTTTTTTGGTGGCATCAGTTATCGGATCAATGGAGCACCTAAAGCGGTGACGAGTTTTTTTTTTCCTTAGGCCGAAATCCACCTCTTCATTTGTTGGTGCTTCACGCTGTCCTCTTCATCTGAAAAAAAAAAGAAAAAAAAGAAAAAAAAAAAAAAGCGATTTCCACTATTTTTTTGTTTTTCTTTCTTTTTTTTTTTTCTTTCTTTTTGTCTCCAACCAGTCTCTTACACACCATGCATAGTCCGTGTTTTTTCTTACAAATGGACACATTTTTTTTTGCTGATTTTAGTGCTTTAGCGGTTGATACAAAGTGTCTGGGTTTGTTAATGTTTCTAATGTGTGGTGTGCTGGCACTCTCATGCTGGTAATGTGCTGCTTATACAACGCAAACAACTTAAATGAAGCAACAGACTTAATCGTTTTTTTTCCCCTCAGTTTTTTTTCAAAGAAAGACAGACATACAAACAAAAAAGAAAAAAAGAGAAAATATAGAAGCTTTAAAATTCACACCAAACGAAGAGAGGTATGGCGACTGAGGAAAGTAGTTATGATCATAATAATACCCATCACTGTCGCTCCTGAACTTACTATTCCCTGTAATCATCCTTGAAAAAGAAGGGCGAAAAAGAATGCAAGGATGATCCTAGGAAAGATGCAAACGTATACAGGAGACAGACTTTGGCAAACTTTGTGCTGGTTTGTGATCTGTGTGATATTTGACCGGTATTTGAATGCCAGAGGTAGCTTAAGGTCAAGTTTAGGTCAAACTGATTTTGAAATTTCAAATCAGTGCTGTACAAATACATTTTCGTTTACTTTGTTAGCAAGCTTTGTAGATGAAGAGAACTATTATGTCATGTGCATCTAACAGACATGGAAATTTGGTGCAGTCGTTGGTGATCTAATTAGAAGAATCGTCGTCTGCGTGTAAGTTGAAAGGTCATCAATGCATGCATTGAGCAGTATTGGGTAGGCCTGTTTTCCTGGAAAATTGTTCTGAAGAATGATGTCTTAGAATAGAATAGTTTATTCGCTGTCTCCGCACAGACTTTAGTGATATTACATAGCAATCGCGCGCGCGTATATGTGTATGTATATATATATATATGTGTGTGTGTGTGTGTGTGTGTGTGTGTGTGTGTGTGTGTGTGTGTGTGTGTGTGTGTGTGTGTGCGCGTGTGTGTGTGTGCGTGCGTGCGTAAGTGTGTGTGTGTGGGGGGGGGGGGGGGGGGGCAGCGTTATGGAGAGAGAGAAGGGAAGCGAGTTGTCCATCGTGTATTTGTATGAAGCCTTGAACCCTCCACTGTGACCAGTTTAGGTAGGCAGGATGTAGAGCAGAATGCGGGGGAAAGGCGCATCCATGCAAATGATGATGAGAGGAATGAGTTTTCACTACCCTTTGAATACTGCAGATTTCATGCACTTTGTGACAATTAATCATCGGTGAATTCTGCGTCCAATGATAGGAATGTGTGTTGCATTCAACGACTGAAGACAACATTTTTGAATCTCAACTGTTGATTTTTGTTGTTTTTTTTTTTCGGAGATGGCGGATCGGGTGTTGTGGGCAAAAACTGTACTAAGAGCTGAACCCCTACATCCATGCATAAATACACTAAATAAAACGGCGCGTGAATAACAACGCACAAGTTGAATACTGCGAAGTAGGGGAAATAACTGTTCGCTACCTATGTCATGAGCGAAATCTGTGGTTCTCTCTTTAGGATTTTTTTTTTTCCCCCCACATTCCATTGCTTATACCGCATGTATCTTGATATCAATTAATTGATCAATTTATTAATTCTTTTGTTTACTTGTTTATAAGTTCCTTCCTAATTCCATTGATTTATTTATTCATTGACTTATTTTACTAATTCATTCGTTTATCAATGTGTCCATTACTTTAATTTATTTCCCTTTCCCTTTTTCTTTCATTCATTTATTTTGCTTATAATCTGTTCATTTATTCATTTTTTTTTGTTGTTTTTTTTTTTTTGCGCGAGTCGTTGAACGTGTTCAAATAAAGAGGGATATGATATCTCGAACAAAGAGAACAGATTCTATATTTCATTGTGTTGTCTGTTTGTGTTCATCTGGACCAGCTGGGATGAGGTGGGAACGGGCGAGAGTGGGGCGGGGGTGATGGGGAGGAAGGGGGTGATTCGGGAGAGGAGGGGTGGGGACATCATGTAATAGCTCTGTTTTCACACACACACACACACACACACACACACACACACACACACACACACACACACAC
>JADBJO010022122.1:25000-28422 GCA_016801955.1 Conus betulinus
TTTTCTTTTTTTTTTTCGAACAGGATTTCTACGGCTACAACACCTACACCATTTTTAGAATTATTTCACATAGTAAGATTGTGTTCGCATAAATTTTCACATGGCTTCAACCATCCCTACCCTCTACGTGTCCAAGCATAGCCGAAATGTGGACAACCAGTTTAGAATTCGTAGTCAGTTTAGAATTACCCTATTCCAATTTCGATTGAATTCCAACTTCTGGCCATATATTGACACTGCTACGTCTACACCACTTTTTTCATACATTGTTGAGTGTGTGATCGTGATTGCCTAACTTTGACTCGACTGTATTGTGGTGTGTTGAAGTTGTCTGCTATTTCTGTAATTGATGGAAAGTGCCATGAAATGGGTGTTAATACTGCATAAGATGTATGTTGCCGAAATACCTTTTATCCCTTACATTGACAGTGGACATGTAAACAATGTAACGGCTCCGATTTGGGTCTTTGTTGTTGAATATGAGGTCGCAAAGTCTATTTCGGATCGAGTACGGAAGATGTTCGACCGCTTGATCTGCCGTGAAGCGAGTGTTTTCTGTGCGATAATAATACCGTTATATGTAAGCAAGATAAACTTGCTATTCCCTTTGCCTTGATAGTTCACAGTTTATGTGCATTTCCAAACACCAAGACTTAACAAAGTCGAATAGATCGGCCTTGCCGTAAGTTGAAGGAAATGTATCCATTATGCACAGAAGTAGCGATGCAAGCATCCCATATCATATTTTGTCATATCACTTCAAGTGTAATTCAGTTCACATGCAGAATGCTGTAGCGATTGACAGAAAAGATGTTTTAAAACGTTTTTGTAGTTCAAACATAAGCTGTCGATTTCATAAATCATTTAAATCAGCAGAAACATAAGTCCGGGACTGATGTCTTTTCCTTCAGTTTGAATAACCCCTTAACCTCGTAAAGCGAGCGCTGTTTGGTCGACGCAGGTCAAGAAACCTAAGGTGGAATGTTGGTCCAACAAAAAAGGGCGACTACCACTGACCCCGTCGCATGCGAAGCTAGGTTGTCCCTTCGTGCACTGCGACTTCGGTCTCTTTTGTTTCGACTGGACCTTCATCATCACAGGCAAACTTTTGGTTTCAAACTTATTCGCTTACGAGAACCATTAAATGACTGAATGTTAATTTGGCTTCGTATGACAGGGAATGAACTCAGCTGGCCCTAATTCAGTCCGTACCCAGCATTCGGAACAGAGTGTCTGGCCTGTGTGGTTCCACCGTACAGGCTGACGGAAAACAGTCTTTTAGAAATGGTATAACTTGCATTTCGTTATCTCCATTGTCGCTATGTTAAATATGTAATGTTGAGATATTGCATTGATGTATTACGCTATGGAGACACAATATAAATTTTGACTTGAATTGGCCTCTGTGTTCTTTTGCTATTTTTCATGGTGAGGTGTGGCGCATGTTGTCCTGTCTCTCAAACTATGCAGTGTCATCTGTGTGTGTTCAGTGCCTCGGCAGGTAAGCTTATAATCTAGTGGGTCGTCTGCACCTTATTGTTTGGGTTGTTTATTGAACGTCAACTTATTATAAAACTAGTGGGTCGTCTGCACCTTATTGTTCGGGGTGTTTTACTGACGTCAACTTATTATAAACTAGTGGGTCGTCTGCACCTTATTGTTCGGGGTGTTTACTGTTTACTGAACGTCAACTTATTATAAACTAGTGGGTCGTCTGCACCTTATTGTTCGGGGTGTTTACTGAACGTCAACTTATTATAAACTAGTGGGTCGTCTGCACCTTATTGTTCGGGGTGTTTACTGAACGTCAACTTATTATAAACTAGTGGGTCGTCTGCACCTTATTGTTCGGGGGTGTTTTACTGAACGTCAACTTATTATAAACTAGTGGGTCGTCTGCATGCACCTTATTGTTCGGGTGTTTACTGAACGTCAACTTATTATAAACTAGTGGGTCGTCTGCACCTTATTGTTCGGGGTGTTTACTGAACGTCAACTTATTATAAACTAGTGGGTCGTCTGCACCTTATTGTTCGGGGTGTGTTTATTGAACGTCAACTTATTATAAACTAGTGGGTCGTCTGCACCTTATTGTTTGGGGTGTTTATTGAACGTCAACTTATTATAAACTAGTGGGTCGTCTGCACCTTATTGTTTGGGGTGTTTATTGAACGTCAACTTATTATAAACTAGTGGGTCGTCTGCACCTTATTGTTTGGGGTGTTTGCTGAACGTCAACTTATTATAAACTAGTGGGTCGTCTGCACCTTATTGTCGGGGTGTTTATTGAACGTCAACTTATTATAAACTAGTGGGTCGTCTGCACCTTATTGTTTGGGGTGTTTATTGAACGTCAACTTATTATAAACTAGTGGGTCGTCTGCACCTTATTGTTTGGGGTGTTTATTGAACGTCAACTTATTATAAACTAGTGGGTCGTCTGCACCTTATTGTTCAGGGTGTTTGCTGAACGTAAACTTATTATAAAATAGTGAGTCGTCTGCACCTTATTGTTTGGGGTGTTTATTGAACGTAAGACCGCTTGATATCCATCTTGACAAGATCTCTGTGTGTGTGTGTGTGTGTGTGTGTGTGTGTGTGTGTGTGTGTGTGGTGTGTGCGCGCGCGCGCGCGTTTGTGTATATATGTGTGTGTGATTTGCTGAACAATTTAATAGTGGGGAAAAACAAGTGCAGGCTAACAATTTGTTCATCATTAGATGAATGACTTGGCAAAAATTAATTTGGTTAATGAAAAGTAAGAATAATGGGAGGGAGATGGGGGAGGGGGAAAGGGTGGGGAGGGGAGGGGGGGGGGGGACGCTGTAGGAGAGAAATGAGAACGAATTTAGGGAAAGAGAGAGACAGAGACGGACAGACATGCAAACAGACAGACAGAGTGTGAAATTCGAAGAGAGATGAATTAAATCAAAAACAAAATAGCCCTGCCTTAGGAAGCTTTGCTGCTTCCCCCTCCCGCCTCCAACATTGATGTTTAAATTACGTCACGTGTCACTACAGTGTAAATACTTTGTCTTAGGGAAGGAATCAGGAAGTTGGGTGACAAGTAGGATTTCTCAAAAACGTTTTCTTTTTTTTTCCAGGACAACCAAAATGCCCCTGGAATTTCTAGCCCTGGTCATGTTGGTGTCGGTCAGTGGTGCCTGTTCTGACCCAGCACATACAGGGCACCACTTACCAAGCCCCCAGCTGATGGCCGTGACAATTGTGGCTTGGTCGCCTAGCCAACGTGAATGAGCATCTACCTCCAGAGGGCGCCACCATATCCATCCACTGACAGGAAAGTGAAACTGAACACGTGGACAGGATTTCCCCCACAGGGAATGGAAAGTGAAACTGAGGGATTCCCCCACGTTGACAGGGATTTCCCCCACAGGGAATGGAAAGTGAACTGAACACGTG
>JADBJO010022123.1:0-28418 GCA_016801955.1 Conus betulinus
AGTTAGGGCTAATGGGCAGATCATACATTTGTTAAGTCGTAGCCCATGAGACACTCGTCTTAAATCCTTTCATCTTAATCATCGGCTATAGATCATGCGCAGTGTGGTTTCAAAACTTATCGAACAATGTGTGTAGCGTATATGGGCCAGTGTGCAGTGGACAGTGACACCTCTTTGATGAAACTGGAAAGAGAAAGTGTCGGCTGAGTAGCAGCAGCACCCTGTTCGCTCGCTCCTACACACACAATATACACATGCATGCATGTGCACGTCCACACCCACATGCGAGCGCAAGTATACGCATACGCGTGAACGCACAAATCCATACACCACATGCACATGCGTTGCACGCCCCACATGCAAACAAACACACATACACACAGATATATGTACAGATATATTTATTTTTGCATCTACGTGTTATCTGTGTGCTACACAACCTACAAATTCACACACATACAAACACACACACACAACACACACACCACCACACACACACACACCACACACACACTCAACTCCTCTCTCTCTCTCTCTTCTCTCGTCTCCTCTCTCTCTCCTCTCGCTTCTCTCTCTCGTCCTCTCTCATCCTCTCTCTCTTCACACCTCCTCACTCTCTCTCTCTCATCTCTCTCAACACACACAACACCCACACACATACACTCTCTCCTCTCTCGCTCTCTCTCTCTCCCTCACTCACAACACACACCACTCATCTTCTCTCTCTCTCTCTCTCTCTCTCTCCTCTCTCACACCACACACACACCATACAATACACACACACACATACACAGACACCACACACACAAACACACACACACCACACACACCACACACACACACACACACACCACACACACACCACCCACACACACACACACACACACATATCTGGTCAGTACAAGTATCTGATTTTTTGTTTTTTTAATATAAAAAAGTTGATGGAAGGGAAGGGAAGGAAAGGAAGGGGGGTGGGTGTGGAGTAGGGTGGGGGGTGTTCACCTGATTTTGTTGATTGTTGTATATGTTTTTTTTGTTTTGTTTGTTTGTTTTGTTTTTTGTTTACTATTTCTAATAGTGTAGTTATATACTTATTTCTTTAATTAGAATATAATTTCAAATAACCCCTAAGCACAATATGTGTACACACATTCACACATACATGCCACACATACTAGGAACTCAATAACTTTCAGTCATGCTCTTGTCTTATTCTCTTACACACACTCGTTTTTTTTTTGTTTTTGTTTGTTTGTTTTTCGTCTAATATCACGATTAGTGGAAAGACGTTAAAATGAATCACACCACACACACACACACAAACACACACACACACACACACACACACACACCACACACACACACACAACAAACACACGACCATCTGCGTCTCCTTCATAAGTTGCATGAGTATGGAATCAGAGGTCCCCTTCATTACCTGGCTATCGAACTTCCTCCAGCGCAGAAAGATGGCCGTTCGTGATAGAGGGCATCATCACATCTGAAAGGGGGACCTCGGTGGATTTCCGCGGTTACTCCTCATGCTCAAGGAACAATGTTGGGCCCCCCCGCTCCTTCCTTCCTGTGCCACATCAATGACTCTCCCGGATAGAGTCAAGTCCCTCAAGTTCGCACTGTTTGCTGACAATTTCTTTTGCTCTTTTACCCGCCAGATCAACTCCCTACAAGACCATATTCAGCTTGAAGAAGACCTCAACCAACTCGAAACCTGGGCCCTGACTGGGGTATGAAGTTTAACCCTTCCAGCAAGTGCTACATCTTCAGTATAGGCCAGGAAGCAGTCTACCAGATACATTACTCCCTATGTAACACCCCCCCCCTTCAGTATGACCACACAAAACCCCTACCTTGGTATCCAACTCTATGATGACCTGAAATGGAGCACCCACATTGCCCACACTTGCCAAGGAGAAAAAGAACCAAGCACACGCACTTTGGCTTTTTTTCCTGGAGAAACGCTGCCCTTCTGCTTGGCCCAGGCAATGCAAGAAGGAAGATGTTATCTATCTCTCATCGACCAGCCCTGCTCCATCATTTGGAGGTCCCCCTTACCTCAAAACAGACATCGAGAAACTCGTGAGAGAGCCCAGAGGAGCCTATCTGCCCGGTTCATAAAGGGCGATTACAATTCCAGAGAACACCCTGCTCCATCAACCAAGATGCTTCACCTCTGCAACTGCCAACGCTCGAAAAAGCAACAGATGTGATCTATACGCCTCATCTTCCTTCACAAGTGGTTGAGGGGCTTGGTACCGCCATACCCCCCATACCATCTGCTGAATATCTAATTCCCAAGAAGAGAAAAAAAAAAAAAAAAGGAGGACGACTCATTAAGGCATGAACATCTGGCAACTGCTTGCTATACCGACTTGTGTTAGAAAAAACAAACACAATCAAACACCATTCCAAGTCGGCAAGATGCCAGGACAGAGCAGTGTTCGAAACCGTCATTGTTTGTTAGTGCAGTAAGAGACCGGAACTAACCTTGAAGAAAATATTGTCTGGGGCACCATCCATAGAAACTTTCAAAAGTGACTGATACGCCAACCAAACAGGCAAACTAAATCTCCAGGACTGCACACTCCCCCAAAACCCATCCGCGATAATGCCCATAATATTTGGCCACAGCGAGCAAGCCCGACGAACGAACGGACCATATCCAGACCCGCTAACACGCACGTTCCGCACATGCACATGAGCACACATGTGCTTGCGCTGCACGGCGCACAACAGCACAGACGCGCAAAACACTTCGCGCACCGCACCGCACACAACAACACACACTCTGACACACACACACACACACTACACACAGCTATTCAGTTATTAGTCAGCTCTAACGCTTAAATCATGCGTAGTGTGGTCTAAAAAAACTTACGCTTGTGAGGTAGCGTATATGGCTAGTCCGCACGCTGCTGTGATCTATATTTGATGCAACGAAACTAATCGTGGACTGATATTCAAAGTTCTAGTTTTTTACGGGAAGATTTTATTATTTTAAGTTTTTATAATTTTTACAATCATATGACTTGTATATGTGATCCTAATGATTCATTTCAACGAGCCCTCCTTTGCGGACGGAAATAGAATCGTACTATTTATCAGGAGAAGGGATTCTAAAGCAGTTCAGCTCAAGGGAAATAAAGTTCAAACAAAGTCAAGTGTGTGGAGTTTTCCCTTTGTGGTATTAGATTAGCTTATGTGTTTCGCAAATAGTGATCCCTTAGAGTGAAAGAAAAAAAAAAAACCCCTTCCGGGTGGTGGATAAATGGTAAAATGTGTGTACTGATATATTAAAACATGTCGATAAGTGAGGAAAATGAATTGTATAAATTTATGAATGACCGCTTTCTTGTTTTGATTAGGAAAAGATGGTGTTTTTGAATCACAATAAGTTTTACGTTTACTTAGTCCATGTGAGATCGCGATTTGATTTATTTGTGGCAACAGGAAACAGGCTTTATTTTTGGTCGCTAGTGGAATTCGAACTCTTATGTTTTGACGGCGAAGCCTGGGCTAGATCACAGGGGTGCCAAGCCCACTCTAATATTTTCAATGCTACTGAACGCTAGCCACGCAAATTTAAGTTTATTTCGTATCGAAATTGGCAAAAAGATATTAGTTAATCCTCCAATTTAGTTTACGGTAAAAGGATACAAACTGTACTCCTGTTTCTACACTAGAACAAATGTACTTACTGTTTCTACACGAGGCAGCCCGCAGAAGCACGAGAGTTGGGCTGTTTATGTTTGTTTAGTCTATGTTTGTTTTTTAGCTGGGTTTTCCCGTCGTTTGAACGATGCTTGAGAGTTATTCATTGACCCTTATCAACCCATCATGTTGGCAGCATCAAAGTCACGTTGAATGTAGCCGATGGTAGCCACAGCACATTCTTTTCGATCTTTTGCCAGAAACAGGAGCGGGAAAAAAAAAAAGACGAAAAACGAAAAAAAAGCCGAAAAAAAAGGCGGTTGATAAAATCGGTATTGGGTCGGTGACGGGATTAGGGGCGATCCTTCACAAACAAATGGTAGAGGTGCAGTCAGAAGTGAATGCAGCGTTGACGGTTTCTTGTTGACAAAGAGGAAAGCGGCCAGTGCAGCAGAGGGAAAACAAAACAGAGCAGGCAAAAAGCGACAGGTAAAGTCCTGTTTTTTAGAGCTCCTGCACCACTCCCAGCCCGCTCAAAAACCCTCCTACCCGCTCACATACACTACACAAATTATATGCACCCTCCCTTCTTACTGTCTGTAAAACCAGTCATCATATGCTGTTATCTAAAACAGAGATTCTATGCATATATATTAATACAACCGTCTTGTGCTTTCACAAAATGTGGAAAGACATATCAAGACTTGACAGTGCCAAAGCAAGATTTAAATAAATCGGCTCCTATATTTTGAATAAGAGTAAGAAGCACAAAAATACTAACAGATCTATAGGTCTGCAAGCAGCTAACACACACCTAACACCGAGTGTGTCAAGAAGCCAACCAGATATGGATGATCATGGATCTCTGTTAAACTGCAAACAGGAATTCGAGTATGTTATTATTAATTGAGAAATCTCATAATGGAAAGGAAGGAAGGAGAGGACTGAAATCATGAAAGTAGGATTTTGGTGTTGAATTATTTCATGATTTTACATGCAAGGAAACACACACACACACACACACACACAACACACACACACACACACACATAGTACACACACACACACACTACACACACACACACACAACACACTACACACACACACACACACACACACCTACACACACACAAAGCACAGTATACAGTGTTAAGGGCGACTGAATGTGCATTGTACACAAAGAGACTTCCACAAAATGTGCACACAGTTGCATGCACTCATGCATTCACTCAGCACACACACACACACACACACACACACACACACACCACACACACCAGAGGTTAAGGGACTGGCATTTACCAATTTTTACCAGTGAATGAATTTTTATCTTGAATCACTTTCAGTAAGAAAAAAAGCTTTGTTACACATACTGCTTGCAAATTCAAGATCACCATTCATGTGCTTCCAATTTCATCTTTCTAAATAGAACTGCTTACAAGGCAATGTGTGGTGTGCTCAAAAATAAACACAACTGTGCTAATTGCCAACTGTTTCTGTCAGTACTCTCCCTTACACTTCCTCACCTGCTAAGCTAGAATGGTTTTGATATGATTATATGTCAGAACTTTTAGTCCATTAGCCAAAGTCCATTGCTAACCATGCATATTTCTGTAAGTGTTACATTCAGTAACTCTCTTGCAGTTGTAGGGGGATGAAGGGCCACAGAGTAAATATTTATGCATAAGCCATGCAAACTTATTGCAATCTAGAGTTGTGATGTGAACCTCCTGTGTTGTTTAACACCTGAAATTTCCATCGTTTCAGGTTTCTGCTGTGCTTGGGCCATTTTCATATATACATTCTAAATCATAAATCTCACATAAAGTCCAGTACATGAAGAAACCTTTAAGTCATGATGGCCTAACTGTTAGAAATTTTGTGATCTACCATTTTCGTTGTGCTTACAAATTTTGGACCCCAAACATGGAACACTGACTGAGTGACTCTAGTTTATGTACTAAAGCACTACTAAACCACATTCTATCACACAATAAAAGCTTCAGCATGTACCTTTCACATGCACACGTGCACACCACACACACACACGCACACGCACACACACACACATATAGAGCATACGCACCCACCTTTAAAACACATATTACCAAGGCGGGGGGGGGGGGGGGGGGGGGGAGGGGGGGGGGGGGGAATTGACAATTGGTAAGCCAGTAGAATAGTAAGGTTGACAGTCTACACCACATAATGATTCAGTCATGATTCAAGAGGCTTTTCTGCATGCAGGTGTTGCAAGATGATAGCTATCATGGTTTAGAATACATTCATGAAAAAGGCCATTGTAAAGTTAAACTTAAAGCCAGAAATAAATATAAAATTTTGAGTATGAAACTCCTCAGATGGATTACACTGGTCACAGATCTGAGATTTATTTTAACCAGTTTTGCAATAGTTGGCTCAGTCTAGGATTTAGCTTGTGGTTAGCTCTCAGTCGCATTTTCTTTTTTTTTTTTTTTTTCTTTTTTTTTTTTGGTCAGTTGTTTTGATATAAAACATATTCCTACTTTTCAGTTTCCTTAGTGCTGTGAGCAGGGTTAGAATGCGTACACAGGCAAATTTTCATTATTATTATCATTAATACAGTGCTATCTATAGTTGGTGCTTGAAATTTTCTTCAGCTTCATTATTGCATTATTGCACAGGCAGTTTCAAAAGACTAGCAGAAGGTCAAACACATGCTCTGGTCACACGAAGGTTCTCTGATCCATAGACTGGCATGGAATTGATCTTCCAGCCAGTAATCTGCAATGCTAACTACTGTAAATTACTATCTTTAGCATCCAAGCAACATGGTATGTTCAACAATACTCCAGTACCAATTTTTTTTATATCCCAGCTCACTCTTCTTAAGTTAGATCCAAGATTCCATCTACTCAAGGGAAAACGTTCTTCCCTTTTCTTGTTCTTTCTTATTTGGTGACCTCATGATGGTTTATCATAGGTGCTATTCTTACTTCATTTTGGGGACAGAGAAGCCTTCATTGTTCATCGAAAAATATAGGAAAAAGGTTTAAAAAGTTCTTCCAGCCACTATGGCGAAGTGGTTAGCGTTGCGGACTCCCAGCTGGGAGATCGCGGGTTTGATTCCCATCAGAGTCATGTGAGTTTTTTTCTGCCCTGACCGGCTCCTAGAGTCCTACCCAGAGATGATTTTGCTACAGGCTCACTTGGGAAGACTGAGACACACAGTCGAGTTTCATCCATTTAATGTATGCGTCTCTCAGAGTTGCTCAGATTACCAGACCAACACTATAGGTGTCTGTATCTCTCAGGCCTGGTTGACACTGGGATATATTATGAAAAGAAGCTTAGAGTTCAGCCCTGTCGTGCAGTCTCAGATCGAAATGGAGATCGTAGCATCATCTTTCTCATCCTCATTCTCATCAAACAGCATAAAAAAAAGTCGCAGATTCTGTGGCCTATATGCCCTGCTGTCATAGTTACCTCAGTTTCGATGTCCTCTCCATGTCTGTGGCCTTGGTTTTGGTTCCATAGGGCCACGGTATTGGCGAGTTCACGGGGTCTGTCATTGGATGGACATGGTGGCGCCCTCAGGAGGGAGAGCTCATTGCGCTGGCTCCGCGACTAAGCAATTATTGTCATCAGTAGAAGGCTTAGTAGGTGGTGTCCTGCATATGTTGGATCAGAACAGGCGCCACTGAGCACCACTGAAGTGACACGGCAGCAGTGTAATGTCTCCTCCAGTGGGTTGTCTCTTGATGACATGACATTGACTGCTCCCTGTGGATTGCTGGTGCCAGGCTGCTGCAGGCCTGACCAGGCTGTGGCTGTGGACAGGGTGTCGGAATGAACGGCGTGGGGTGCACAGCCACTAGGTGGCACAGTAGTTGGGACAGGAAAAAAAAAAACAACAGTTCTTTAATTTTCTTCCTTTTTTCAGTTTTTTTTTTTTTTTTTTTTTAAGGGAAATGCTTCAATAACTTTTTATTGTTTTATTTGCAAAGGTCTGATTAGGAATCTGAACATTTAAGTGTTCATTTCACATAAATTTGAAGCTGGCAGAATTTCAAAAAACAACAACAAAAATTTTCTGCATACATGCTGTCGGATTAACTATTAATGTGTTATTTTCATATGTTTCAGAGGATCAGGAGGAGGATGAAGAGATGATGATGATGATGATTTTGACGATGACAGCATACAAGCAAACGGGAATGGAGAACCTCCAGGAAAGAGGAAAAAAACTTATCATGAATTGCTCACAGACATTCTGAGTGTGTGTGTTTACATGTGTGCCCAAAAGTTAGGCCTAGGAAGAGAAATATCCAGCCCACATGAAAGAACAGTGTACTTATTGTTGTGTTTGTGTGTATACACCCACAAGTGAGTGGGTGTGTATATATGTGATTCTGCAATTATATAGCTTGTGTTTAGCTTACACATTGTTTTGAACTCAATGTGTAAAGTGAAGTGTGTGTGGCTTTACATTGTTTTTACAATGGAACTTGATTTTAAATTAAAACTTCAATTTGTCCTTGGTCTACATTATTTGGTAAGCTTGATCAAAAGCTAAGGAAAAAGATGATGACGAAAAAAGCCAGGAGAGTAAATGCCTCTTTCAGTGAAGGTTAGAAGAGAGTTTTTTTTCCCCAGTGAAATGATTGAATCAGGTATCTAACAAATACTGTGTTCTAGAATTTTTACAACATGACAGAATTTTATGTCTGTTAGTATTTAGACTGTTTGACTGAATTCTGTTGTACACACACAGGAAAAGCTTTGTATGTGCTCGCATGTGCGTGCATGTGTGTGTGTGCGTGCATGTGTAGGAATGCGCGCGAGTGTGTGTGTGTGTGTGTGTGTGTGTGTGGGTGTGTGTGTGTGTGTGTGGTGTGTGTGTGTGTGTGCAAGCATGAATGGTGATGTAGGCAGCTCAAAGTTTGAACAAGATCTGCACATGAATTGTGTATACTCTTGTGGGTAGAGTCAGTGACAGCATGTGTGTCTGGAAATGTGTGACAATAGTAATGGACATTCGATTATGTGTATAATTGTATAATTTTACTAATCCATGAAGAGACTGTGTTGTCACTTAAAATGTTCAGTTCTGACTTAGAATATAAACAGACGGAATCTCTCTCTCTCTCTCTCTCTCTCTCTCTCTCTCTCTCTCTCTCTCTGACATTCATTAGGTCATGACCATTTCTTTCTTGGCTTTTGTCACACTACCTCCATGCCTCCTCTTCCCTTCAGTGATGTCTTCTCTATCACCGTCAGATACACACATTTGTTGTAAACACAGGGTTTCTGTTTTGTTTTTGTTAATGTTTGCACATTATTAGCTAGTTTTTTGAAAAATTTGTTTTAATTGTTTGCAAAGATTTTAGATGTAAAATGTCTCGCTCCTCTCTCTCTCTCTCTCTCTCTCTCTCTCTCTCTCTCTCTCTCTCTCTCTCTCTCTCTCTCTCACACACACACAACACCACACACACACACACACACACACACACACACACACACACACACACACACACATGCCACACACACACACATTACATGAACACATAACGCACATGTGTGCACGCATGCATACACACATTTACACTTTCTACTTGAGTTGTGTGTCAAAGCTTGTTTAACATCAAGAGAAATTATTAACCTTGCTTTGATTCAATGCAACAATATTAACCTTGCTTTGATTCAATGCAAAATATTAACCTTGCTTTGATTCAATGCAAAATATTAACCTTGCTTTGATTTCATGCCTTAGATCACAGCTCATAGCACAAAGCATACTTGCAAAGATCAGGTTTCTAGTAAAAACACATCATGGGATTTGTTATGTTTGCAAAAAATCATGCTATCGTGTATGAATTAGGGTGTGTGTGGTGTGTGTGTGTGGTGTGTGTGTGTGTGTGTGGTGTGTGTGTGTGTGTGTGTGTGTGTATGTGTGTGTGTGTGTGTGTGTGTGTGTGTGTGTGTGTGTGAAGATACATTCATTGTGATGGATTTTCTGTGTCCACATATATATATATACATTTGTATTGATATTCTCTGCTTGACTTTTCTCAATTGCTGTATATGTGATAAGCATGGCATGGGCAATGGCCTAAGGTCCATGGTTGGACTCTTCTCTCTCTCTCTCTCTCTCTCTCTCTCTCTCTCTCTCTCTCTCTCTTCTCTACTTTACTCTCTCATTGACCCACACATTATCAATTTTTGTCAATCTCTTTCTGATTTTTTAACACAACCGCCACCTCATGCCCCCATCCTCACTTCACTAACAATAGCATCATCTCCATTAGATATAAACTTTTTTTTAGTAAGTGTTTGCTTGTAATTATTCAGTTTTAAAAAGTGAATAAAAATGTATGCAAACATTTTTTAATGTGACTGTGTCTTGTGGCTAAAAATAATCCCTCCCCCCTTCCCTCCCTCTCTCCTCTCTCTCTCTCTCTCTCTCTCTCTCTCTCTCTCCTCTCTCTCTCTCTCTCTCTCTATCTCTCTCTCTCTCTCTCTCTCTCTCTCTCTCTCTCTCAACTCTTGCCAACTTTTTCACAAGAGGTCGAAACAAAAGGGAAATGAATATGATTTTAAATATCATAATTGTAGATGGAAGACTGGCTTGGAACAGAATGTAAACTGTAGTAATTTAACAAGTGATTATGCGATTGAAGTCATCAGGATGTTTCTCTGAAATGAAGTTTTGGTTGTATAATGCTACAGATGTATTTGTAGTACTAGAAGGTAACTACTATACACTTTTGAAGCATAGTATATTGACAAGCAAGGATACTAATAATGCATTATTCTCAAGAATCCTCTGTCTCTGACTGTCTGTCTGTCTGTCTGTCTGTCTGTCTGTCTCTTCTCCTCTCTCTCTCTCTCTCTCCTCTCTCTCTCTCTCTCTCTCTCTCTCAACCATGATGAAGAACTATCTTCCCTTCTGACTGATATGTAATGTTGCAGAGGCAAGAAGCAATACTGACAAATGTGATTTCAAAAATGATGTGCACTGCAGCTTTCAAAACATTGGTATATCATATCCTAGATTGAAATCTATCAAAGGTCTACACACAGTGGCATACAAAAGGAATTTGAAATAACTCTACCAGTTAACATGGACACACTACAAAACAAAATGCAATCATTCTGACCTCTTAGGTCTTCTTCAGGCAAGAGAAACAACACACCGGACAACAAAAATGAACAAAGCAACTACTTTCAAATTTGGTGCAAGAATGGTGTTGAATTAATGAGGAGCATATAGTTCATAGATGTTTGTGTGTATCTGCATATATATATTCCTTCTTGTTTGTGATCCAGACAGTGGATGTGGAATTGGCTTCATCTTTCTCTGCTGAAGTTTTAGTTTCAAAAGATCACAATTTGGCAAGCAGTGTATTGGATCCCAACAAATCTCAAATTCCAATGTGCCTCGGTGAAATACTGACTGGTATGACCATTCTTTTGAATCTTGTAGTTTGTCCTTCCTGCACACCATGTTACCTCCATTCTGAATGTGAATGATGACAGATACACTTGCTCAGACTCCATCAGCAGGAGAAGGGATCAGAAGTTTTTGAGATTTCATCCAGGTCTCAAGAAACTTATGTCCTGAAATTAAAAATCAGCATGAAACAATAATGTATGCATATGGCATCTGCAGCCATGGCAGATGGAATCCACAGCCATACCTCAAGAAATTCACAGCAGATGGAATCCACAGCCATACCTCAAGAAATTCACAGCAGATGGAATCCACAGCCATACCTCAAGAAATTCACAGCAGATGGAATGAACAGCCATACCTCAAGAAAGTCACAGCAGATGGAATGCACAGCCATACCTCAAGAAAGTCACAGCAGATGGAATCCAGAGTCCTATCTTCTAAGAATCCTAGTAGAGTTTATTTAAATCCACAGCTAAACACACAAAGCATTTATGACCATATCTAAGCAAATTATAGTGGTAATCCATATTGCCCAAGCATCTGGGTCCTTTGAAAAAAAAAAAAAAAATTTGGTTCCATTGTTGTGATGGCCTCAGGGAAGATTCGGATCCACCGTAGTGACTTGTGTCTTGAAAAATGATGACTTAGGCAGTTCAGCGCAAGAAAGAAGGGTTGAAGTCATTCAACGCCTTCTTTCTTGTGCTGAACACAGAAGTGATCAAAGCTAAGTGCATTTTTGTTATTGTTTCATGTTGTGCACCTGAAGAAGACCTAAGAGGTCGAAACGCGTTGTGGTTTGTTTTGTGACTCGTTTGTCCACGTTTCTCTGGGCGGTTCGCTGACATTTATTTAAGATTTGTTTAGATTTCCACCTGCAGTCGTTTCACTTTGCAACTAGAAAATACCAAAATATATTTATGTACATTTCAGTCAGTCAAAGACCTCTTAGTTTAAATCCTTTGTACAAAACAAGGAAAGATTACGTCTGTCTTCAGGTATGGTCGATGACAGACTCAGTTTGAGCAGTGAAGAATGAATATTAAGGTTCCATGTACATTTCTAAGTACTGGCCTGAGCAACAGAGAACAAAAATTCACCTCATTTTCTAGTCTTTCGGAGAGGGAGAGAGAGAGAGAGAGAGAGTCCAACATGTGTTACTATTACGAAAAAAACATCACACACACACGACACGCATGCACACGCTCACTCGTGTGTTTAAAGTGGTATACTATTATTATCATTATTATTGTTTTACATCATCATCATCAACATCATCATTATCATTATTATCATCAACATCATCATCGCCGTCGTCGTCGTCATCATCATTATACAACATTCTGTGAAATTGTTTGGAGTCTCACGGGGCATAAAGAAACAAGAACGGCTGCTCTTTATATAAGTATACAATAATTCAACGGTGTTGACCCAAAATTGTACCGAATGTAAATGAGTTTTTCTTTTTATGGATAATAAACATCATCTGCCATGAACATATTGTATTTATGTGTTTCAACCACACGAATAAAAGAAATTAGAAGCTTTCAAAGTGTAATTGAAGATTGAACACTGACGAAGTTATTAATATCAAAACCGAACAAATTTCCCTGAGGTACCCTTTTTTTTGTAAGCACCTAACACCAAAGTTGTTTGTGTTATGGCGGACAAATCGTAGTCTGAACGAAAGTGGGCCGATAAACGTCATTGAAATGTCTAAAAAAGGAACCTGGACCCTTGGCGAAAGCCACAAAGGAGATCGATGCCTTAAAGAACACGTGAGGCACAAGAATTAATTGCATATGCTTTCCTACGTCATGTTTTCTCCCTGTCACACGAAAGCGACGGCCACTACAGTGTGAATACCATCCCCACGGCTATACCCAGGATATTGTAGATTCCGCGAAATATCTTGGAGTCACTCAGCAGAACAAGATGGATTGGAACAATCATATCAACACCATCTAGATCAAAGCCAACCAGGTCCTGGGGTTTCGCAGACGCAACTTGAAAATAAGCTCCCCTAGTATAACCTATGAAACATTTGTTAGGGCCTCTGCTGGAATATCCGTCTGGGACACCTATGAGAAACAGCGCAAGGTGAAGATAGAATACACCCAGAGTAGGGTAGCCGCTTTGCTCTGAACCGTTACCAACGTACCACCAGTGTTTACCACCATGCTGGACATTCTAGGATGGATGTCCCTCGAGGACAGAAGGAAAAAAGCAAGGCTCTCCATGTTCTATAAATCAAGAAGAATTTAGTCAGCAGCCCAAGGTTGAAACAACGGCTCCACCCTCCTAAGAAGAGAGAGAGCGACAAAGTCACGATCAGCGGTTCACACAAATAGCTGCAGACACCGACTACTGGCTGATGTTGCTCCTCCCAAGAACAATTGTGGACTGGAACTCCCTCCCCCAGGATACTGTTGATGCCAAAAAGCCCTGACACATTTGTGTCATGAGTCAACAGGCTTCTTCAGTAGACTTCTTCATACATCTGTCTCATTGTGTGAATGGATGAGTGGAAGGATGTTGTCTATGAGTTGCCTATTGCTGCCTGGGGTCAACTAGTCCATAGTAATGGATGAAAGCGACCGTGGTAGCCTGCTGGCAGCTCCGCACTTAGCTTCTACCATTTTTTTTTTTTGCTTTTGTTTTTGTAGGCTAGTAAGTAGGTAAGGTAGGAGGGTGGAGGATCACTTTGTGGTATGAATGTGAGTAATCTCGTGCTAAAGAAATAGGAAGCAGAATAGATTTTTTTTTTTTTTTTTTTTTTTTTTTTGTAAAGCAAATCCCCTATTTCACAGTCTCATAATAATCAGCCTGTTGATTGTGGAGACTTTACGGAAGAAGAAGAAGATGGAACTTCTCATCCTATTATTTTGATGCTATTATCCCACAAAGCTTGCACAGACTTTTTAGTAAAATTTTCTGTTACAGAACCTCAACAAGATGGTATTATTCCTGACCCCAATTCATCACTTAGACATACCTACCAAAACAATGGGAAAATATTAAGTATAATGAGTATTGGCATAACATGAAAAATGATATAGAATAGCTTTTCTTAGTAGTGTTAGGTATATAATGACAGTACGGAAGAATGACAGGAAAGCCTATAAGTCAGTCAATCAGTCAGGGACCCCCAGTCTTGAAATTAAAGTAATGAATCCAACCAGAATGTGACCACAAAAGAAGAAAAGAAAGAAAATGTTGATGATGGTCATGTACAATAAAGAAAATTGCTATCTCAGCATCAGTGCTTCTGTCTATCTGTTTCATTGTTTGGTATCCTCTCTAAAAAATATAAGTATTTAACATTGTATGTCTGGCTGGTTTCATAGTGCATATATATAGTGTAGATAAATAAATAAATAGATACATAGTAGCTAGATCAATAAATAGATAGACTGATTGATAAACTGATTGATAGATTGACAGATAGATTGGTAAAGTGATACCTTTTTTCCACTCTGTGTGTGTGTGTGTGCGTGTGTGTGTATGTGTGTGTGTGTGTGTGTGTGTGTGTGTGTGTGTGTGTGTGTGTGTGTGTGTGTTTTGTGTATGTGTGGTGTGTGTGCGTGTGTGAGAGGAGAGAGAGAGAGAGAGAGAGTGTGTGTGTGTGTGTGTGTGTGTGTGTGTGTGTGTGTGTGTGTTTCTTCTTGTGAACATAGATATCAATCAGTCGAATATAACTTTTTTTTTCAGATTGATGCTGCAGTTAAGGAAACGAACAAAACTGTCAGCACTAAGAAACTTAAGACAGAAGAAAGACTGAATACCTTGTACACAAAGTAAGTGGATTTTGATTGCTGATGTAATGTAAGCCTTCACCTGTGATAAACAAAAGCGCTTACCTATAGTAACCATGGTTTAAATTGTGTTCACCAATTAAGATTGCATGCATGCTTTGTGTTAGTGTGTTTTGGTTTTTGTTTGTGGATACATATGTATGCATTTGTGCGTGCGTGTGTGTGTGTGTGTGTGTGTGTGTGTGTGTGTATGTGTGTGTGTGTGTGAGAGAGAGAGAGAGAGAAACTGAGAAAGAGAGAGAAAGGGGTGGAGTGTTTAGGTTCTCTAATTTCAAAGCTGGCATATTATTTGGAACACATTAGTGTTCCAGTACGGTACTTGTGACCACATTTATTTTGAATGCTGTGCCTCAGTAGGTATTGTTTTCATTCATTGAATCCCTTAAGTTTAACCCTTTCACTGCCATAGGCGCCTTTTGGCGACGACTTGGCAGAGCACCAAAGGCGCCTTTCGGCGACAAAGTAGGGTGACCTAACTCCCGATACTCTCACGATCCTAGTTCATGAGATAAAAAGCCAGCAATAAACGTCATAGTTGGGGGATGGTCTGGCCCATGCTCACAGCCATTTGCTTTGTCAGAACACCATTCAGTTCAGTGTTTATTGACTTTATTCCGATTGTTTTTCCATTCACTATGACGTCACCACCAAGCACTTTACGTACTCGACCTTGCCGTACATTTACCACAGATCAAGTGCTGGGAATATTGAATAGATGGTCAGTTGTTCCTAATACAGATGAAGAAGACCCAGACAGTCACGAGTAAAGAATGTTAGTGAGGGCTTGACCGAATTATTCCAACGTGAAGCGTTGGACCATGGCCAAATTGTTATGAGAGGCTGATAAGACGCCCACTTACTACCCTACCGCGTGTGCCCCAGTGTTTTTGCGCTGAGCCAGCCACACTGACTGACTGTTCACTAACTCTATGTGAGGGAGCGAACTCAGACTTTAGGCAACGAACTTCACACACACGCTGTGGGCCGACTATTGCTGGTCGAGGTTGAAGGGGGCATGGCCAACTGACACGTGAGAGGCGAGTAGCACAGACGTGTTTCAAGTGGGTGTACAGCTGATTATGTAGATCAACTGAATGGCAAGGGTTCAGAGACAACAGGCACATGAATGACTTTGTGTTCATAAAAAAAAATATATATATATTACTGTTGAGAGTGAAAGGGACGTGTGTGTGTATGTGTGTGTGTGTGTGTGTGTGTGTGTGTGTGTGTGTGTTCCCTTTTTCTTTCTTACATGTGTGTACCAGTTAGGCATAAGAATGTGTGTGTTGTGTGTGTGTGTGTGTGTGTGTGTGTGTGTTCCCTGCTATTGGAGTAGTTGTATTTGTGGCTGTTTCATGCACTTTTCTGTTGGAAATACCATACTTTCTGGTCTTCAGTTGTGAGTGGAGTATTTTTCCTCCCTTGTTGAGAGTTTGTTGGCATTCTTTCTTTATTTTTTATGCTTAGAAGAAAGAAACATAACATTTTTTTTTATTTGCTTTTTTTTTGCACTTGAAATCACTAAAAATTGAAATTGTTGTTGGCTTACCATTACTAACATGTTATGATATAATAAAAGTACAGTGTATCTCCTCCATTTTACAAAAAATAGCATGAGAATTGGTTGTTTAGTTCCAGAGATATCCGCGTTTCACATATGCTGGTATACAATAAGAGCTTTTTGGAAACATGGCTGGCGATGGGGATTTATGCAAAATAGAATGTCTGGCAGTGAAAGGGGTTAAAGAAGTATGATGACTTGGTTTCCAAAGGTTAGTCATGTCAATTTCAATCAGGCAGTAGGTTTATATTATCACAGATCAGTCAATGAACTAGAAAACCACTGAATCACACTGTCACCGTCCTCCTTACTGTTAGCCAGTTATTTGTTGAAATAATCATTCACTTATTCACTTAGTGTTCCAATGTTATTCATTTGTTTTCATCTATTCATTCACTTACACATTCACTGACACATATTCATCCACTTCTTCAGTTTCATTAACTTACACATTCACTGACATATTCACCCAGTTATTCAAGTCTATCAGTCAGTCTGCTAGTTAACCCTTTCACTGCCAGACTTCTATTTTGCATAAATCCACATCGCCAACCATTTCTCAAAAAGCTCTTATTTCATACCAGCATATGTGAAATGCGGATATCTCTGGAACTAAACAACCATTTCTCATGTTGTTTTTTTTTTCTTTTTTTTTCTTTTGTTTTGTCTTTTTTAAACAGAGCAGACGCACTGTATTTTTATCATCTTATAACATGTTAGTAATGGTTAGTCAACAACAATTTTAAATTTTTAGCAATTTCAAGTGTAAAAAAAAAAAATGTTATCTTTCTTCTCAATGTAAAAAAGAAGAGAGCATGCCAACAAACTCTCAACAAGGGAGGAAAAATACTCCACTTACAAATGAAGACCAGAAAGTATGGTATATCCAACAGAAAAAATGGAAGAAACAGCCATAAATCCAACTACTCCAATAGCAGGGAACACACACACACACACACACACACACACACACACACACACACACACATTCTTATGCCTAACTGATACACATGAATGAAAGAAAAAGGGAACACACACACACACACACACACACACACACACACACACACACACACACACACACACACATCCCTTTCACTCTTACTGTTGAAAGCAACATGAAAACAAAGTTGTTCACGTGCCTGTTGGTTTGTTGAACCTTGGGAGCCATTCAAGCTGATCATAATTCCCACTCGAACATATCTCTGCTGCTCACCTCTGACATGTGTCAGTCAGCCACGCCCCCCTTCAACCTCGACCTGCAAGCCAACTGTGTTTGAACTTCATTGCCTTTTACTAGTCTTAGCTATTCATCTTGCTCACCCCCTTACAACTGTCAGTCACTGCTGGTTGGCTCAACACCAAACACTGGGCACACTCACTCAGCCTGTGTCTGATATGATCTCTCATTCTGTGCCACTTGGCACACATCCAACGCCTCACTTTGCAGTAATTTGGTCAAGCTCTTGCTATCCCATACAATGTTTCCTGGTCACTATCTTGGTCTTCTTTATCTGAATCAGGATCAACTGACTGTCTATGCAATATTTCCAGCACCTGATCTGGGGTAAATCTACAACGAGGTCGAGTATGTGCTTGGTTGTGACATCATAGTGAATGGAAAAAACAATCGGAATAAAATCAATAGAAAACACTTAACTGAACAGCGCTCTGACAAAGCAAATGGCTGAGAGCACAGGTCAGGTTATCCCCCAACTATGACGGTTATTGATGGCTTTGTATCTTATGAACTTGGAGAGTAAGAATATCAGGAGTTAGGTAACCCTAGTTGGTTGCAATCTGGCGACGTCGGCGGTGAGCCACATTGTCACAGAAATGTGATGTCGGCGGCATAAGGGTTAATAACACACTGAAACTAAGAGTAAGTCCATATGTTCTAATGGTTCAGCTATTACATCTGAATTTGTGTGTGTGTGTGTGTGTGTGTGTGTGTGTGTGTGTGTGTGTGTGTTAACAGCTGTTTTAACCAAAGGCAGGAACTGAACACCTTGCGCGCTACTGTGAATGACTTGACTGAGGTGAGTTTCATTTCCTCCCAAAGATTCCTTGGATTACCTCGTGGCAGTAACAAAATTATTACAGTACTGATAAGAATCACATTATCATTTCATTCATCATGGTAAATATAACTGTTGCTATGGAATATTTTAAAAGTGTATGTGATCAGTTTTCATTAAATGGTTATTTTGATGAAAAAACAAGAAAAGGAAAATGTGTGTGTGTGCTAGTATGCTTCTGTGTGTGTGTGTATATAGATGTTTGTGTGTGTGTGTGTGTGTGTGTGTGTGGTGTGTGTGTGTGTGTGTGTGTGTGTGTGTGTGTGTGTGTGTGTGTGTGTGTGTGTGTGTGTGTGTGTGTGTGTGTCACACATGAACCAAAAAAAGTTTGTTTTACAAATGTGCAGAATTTTGGTCTTACCTGGCTTCTGTTTGTTTGGTGTTTCAGGACCAGGAACCAGAAAAGGTTAAAAAGTTTGGCAACAAGAAAGAGATGAACTGAAGAGACTGGATACAATGATTGTAAGAACCATGTGACTTTCTTACCATCGCCATCCTTTGTATTTACTTGGTTAATTGTAATTCATTGTGTTCATCTTCCCATTCTTTCTTCCACCAGTCCATGAGTAAAGGATACAAGTGTACATAAGTAGAAAGAACCAGTAAATAGACATACATATACATAAACCCATAAGTGGTTTTTATTTCACGCAATGGTGTTTCATGAATAGATGCAAGAATGAGATGTCAAGTAGCCCATTTAAAGTAGAATTACTGTTGTATAAATAATACCAGACTTTGTGAAAGGAAGATGTATGTATATTGAGCTTTAGAAATGTTTTTTTCTTTTTTTTTCATAATTTCCTTCTTATGATAATGAAGCATATGAAGGAACTGAAATTTTCTTTTGGTGGGAAACCCAAATTTCAGGGGTAACCAAATCTGTTGAGACCTATCACTTCATTCATGTAAACTGAAATTTTAGAATATCCATTTTTTTGTAAACTGTGCTTGACTGTAAATTCCAGAAATATGTATCATGTTGATGCTTGTAAAAAAAAAAATCTGCTGTCTTCATTCCACAGACCCAGATGACTCAGTCAATGTCCAAGCTGTTACCTGACCAGAATGAAGAGGAGTATGCAAGGTATTGTGAAATGTTTAAGAATCACTCCTTTGTTCCTGTAGATTGTTTATAGAAGACATACCTATACCATGTGTATGGCTGCACAAGTGTGTGCATACACATCTGTTGCTATGTGTATGAGTGAATATTGATATGCACATATGTTGTGTGTGTGTGTGTGTGTGTGTGTGTGTGTGTGTGTGTGTGTGTGTGTGTGTGCATGCATATGTGCATATGTGAGAACGGTGATGAAAGTTTTTTTCATTCTTGGTTGAGATTACTTGCTACTGCATTTTTAACAGGAAAATTCAGGAGGAACTTGTTTGGGTGAAAAGACAGGCTGAAGCAGAAAAGAATAAAGATGAACAGGAAGACGAAGCTGAAGAGGATGAGGAGGAGGAGGAAGAAGAGGAGGAGGAGGAAGGAGGAGAAGATGAAGAAGAAATATTTAAAGTGGCAGAATTGTAAAAAAAAAAAAAAAAAAAAAATGTTCTTACATGGTTTTATTTCAGCCCTGCAAAATTTGGGAGACAAGTCACAGTGAAAGAAGAAGCTGAGTCTGAAGAAGAAGAGGAGGATGAAGAGGAGGAGGATGAAGGAGAAGAGCATGAAGAAAAACAGAAAGAAGCAAGCAAGCCAGAAAAGAAGGGCAAGAAGGCAAAACCCAAGGTGAAAGAGTTTGAGAAAGAAGAAGCTGCATGTGTTTGTCTTTCTGATTGTTTTATTGTCTGTGATGCAAAAGAAAGCACAATTAAGTTCAAGTTTGTGCTTTATGCCTCATGTTTACCAAGGTGTCCTAGAACAGTCAAACAACAGAAAGATATAAGTACGCAAATGTATGTAATCTCTTAATGTTGCCTAAAGTGAAGACTAAATACCAGGTAAACGAATTCTTTGCACACACTCAGAGAAAATGCACATACACTCACACACTTGCCCACATGTTGCATGCGTGTGTACAGGTACTCACATGCATGCACTCATATGCATGCACACTCACTCGCACATGCACCCAACCAGGTACACACACACACACACACACACACTCTCATACATACTCAATCATACCTACACACACAGAACAGAAAAGATAGGGAAAGAAACTGCAGCCCATATTACAATTGATTTGAAAACATTACATTCGTTGTTCTCCCAATTTTGGATTGCCGACAGGCTTCTGCTCCTTGACACCCTGCTGAATTTCTTTTTTAAAGAATTCAAAGGCCGTTAACCCCTGTGAAAATGGAAGAAATCTACCATACACAGACACACAAATTCAGGGACAGTAATTTTCAATGGACTTCATGCCTTTGTAGTGTGTTCTTGAAGTGTTCAGTTCCTGCATGTGTTTTTAAAGGTGTGTGAATCTGTCCTGTTCCTTTTTCTGTGATAGAAATGTCAAAATCTCTGCGTGGTCATGCATGTCGGAGGCCTCTGTTTCTGGAGTGCCTTGCAGATGAGAGCTAAAAAGTAGCATGTTTGTGTGCTTTTCTTCTTCTCCTTCTTTTCTTGTTTATGTGTTTTGTCCCTAGATGATTTAATCAAAATGTTCAAACGTTTTTTTGTGTCCAGTTCTTCGTTATGTACGTGTATTTTTTCTTTGTTTTTGATATCCCTTCCCCTCCCCCCCTCCCCCTTCCCCCGCTTCCCTGATGAACTTGTATGCTGGACTATAATACTGTTACATCAACATTCTTTCTGTCTGTCTGTCTGTTGTCAATGTTGGAAAAGCATTAAAAAATGGAGGGAAAATGTCAGAAGCGGAAAACTCTTTGAACTGATCCTTCTTACATGTCTGTACTAGTCCTGAAAGAGCACCAGGAAAAGGACTTATGTTTCAGCCTCACCAGTGGATCACGGTGGATGGCTATGAGGGAGAAGAAGAAGATGACTTGAGCTTCAAGAAGGGGGAGATCATCACCATCCTGGAAACCAGGTAAGGGGTCAGTGGATCACCTGGAGGGCAGGTTCCCAGTGTCAGTGCCTGTCGAGAGGGAGCTAAGTCTAAGACCATCCAGTGGTTCCTTTTAATAACGTCCTCCAGAAATGCTGACACAGTGGGTCTTTGGCAATGTCCACAATTAACCCCTGGTACTCTTTCATGTCGATTACATAACTGTCTCAAAGTAGCGTACCTATGGGCACATGCAAATTTTAGAAAAATGCTTTTCCGTATTTCACATGGAAGAGCGTACGGGGATAAATGTGGATGTTGCCAGTTCTTTAAAGGAAGAGTCTTTATTGGGAGATAGATCTAACAGAGAATACACACACACACGTAAAAGATAGAGCAGCAATCTATTATTCCCAACTGTGATAGTAAATGTGGATAGTAACAAGTCTTTAAAGTAAGAGAATCTTTACTGAGAGGTAAGCCTGACAGAGAAGGACGCTCATGCACACATTTGAGATTGAGCAACAGTCTTTATTCACAGCAGTAACAGATAAAAAGACACACATACATATACATGACATGAGCAATGATCTTTATTCACAGCTGTTTTCAGTTTCAGTTTCATCTAGGAGGTGTCTCTGCGTGCACATTAGGTCCATATGCATTACATCACATCTACTAATTTTGAAACCACACTGCACATGATTTAAAGCTGATGGATGAATGAGTTAATAGCTAAGATGAGAGAATTTAAGAAGAGGACCTTGTGGCTAAGACTTAGCAAATGTCTCAGCTACCCATTAGCCAAACGAGCTAGTCGGACCTTGAGTACCTGACTAACATTGTTTGTGATTCACAGCAGTAACCGGTAAGCCACAAGACACTTTTCTCCATCCGTCCCATAGACAGAAAGAGAGAAGACAGCTCATCAATAACAGGTTGGCTGTCTCATTGCTGCAGTATCATATCTAGAGAGAAAGCAAAGCAGTGAAAATTAGTCACGTCATAATCCTACCTCAGTACCAGCTCCTTGATCTGCTTCAGTAGTTACACTTTTAAAAATGGTGGTGTACTAGATGTAGCCATTCACTGGGTTTTTCTTGTCTCATTGTTCATATTATGTTGAGTTTGTCTGCACAGGGAAGATGGCTGGTGGGTTGTTTATTGTTGATATCATGTTGTGTTTGTCTGCACAGGGAAGATGGCTGGTGGGTTGTTATTGTTGATATTATGTTGTGTTTGTCTGCACAGGGAAGATGGCTGGTGGGTTGTTATTGTTGATATTATGTTGTGTTTGTCTGCACAGGGAAGATGGCTGGTGGGTTGTTATTGTTGATATTATGTTGTGTTTGTCTGCACAGGGAAGATGGCTGGTGGGTTGTTATTGTTTGATATTATGTTGTGTTTGTCTGCACAGGGAAGATGGCTGGTGGGTTGTTATTGTTGATATCATGTGTGTTTGTCTGCACAGGGAAGATGGCTGGTGGCTTGCAAAGAATAACAAGGGGGAGAAAGGACTGGTGCCCAAAACATACCTCCAGGTGTGTGTGTGTGTGTGTGTGTGTGTGTGTGTGTGTGTGTGTGTGTGTGTGTGTGTGTGTGTGTGTGTGTGATATACATGCTCTTGTGCATGTACATGAGTGACTGGCTATATGTGGGCATGCATGCTCTGCGTGTGTGTGTGTGTGTGTGTGTGTGTGTGTGTGTGTGTGTGTGTGTGTGTGTGTAGTGAATGAGTGTGTGTGTTTGTGATTGTGTGTGTATGTTTGTGTGAGTTTGTCTGTGTGTGAGTCTGTGTGTGACTTTATTGACAGCTATGCTATTACTAATAAAAAAAAAATCTCTGATTTCAACTGTGAAATGATTACAATTCAACCCAACATCATCATATTCAAAAATAGGAGAGAAAGGTCATGTCCAGTGGGGCTCTGAACCAGCCTCAGTATAATTTCAACATAAGTAAGTGTGTGCATGCCTGCATGCATGTGAGTACATGTGTTTTGTGTGTGTGTGTGTGTGTGCACTGGCGCATGTATGCATGCGTACGTTTCGTGCTTGTTGTGTACTTATATGCAGGTGTGTGAATGAACGGGGGGAAGGATTATTTGTGTGTTCGTCTGAATTTGTATTCTTGCATGTGTTGTTTGTCATATGTGAAATAGGTCTAATACATGGGTGTTTGTCTGAATGTATATGCTTGCATGTACTGTATGGTAGAGGTATAAACCATCTAATGGCATGTACAATGGTGTGAGTTGTCTGTTGATGAGTATATAGATAGATGTATTGTTATACACATCTCATCTTTCAAGCTTTCTGAATTGGTTAACTCATCTGCCGCTTATCCGCCTCCCCCATCCACAGCCACGTCAGTGTTCATCGTGCAGTAGTAACAACACCCGCAATCCTCACAGCATCAGTCACCATGAGATAACCCACCACAGCAGGCACTGCATTGCTGCTGAATTATTGACGTGTTCAGTGTGGTGCCTGTTGTGATCCATCTCCTTCTGAGTCATTGATGTGTTTAGTGTGGTGCCTGTTGTGATCCATCTCCTTCTGAATCATTGATGTGTTCAGTGTGTGGTGCCTGTTGTGGTCCATCTCCTGAGTCATTGATCTGTTCAGTGTGGTGCCTGTTGTGGTCCATCTCCTGAGTCATTGATCTGTTCAATGTGGTGCCTGTTGTGGTCCATCTCCTGAGTCATTGATCTGTTCAATGTGGTGCCTGTTCTGATCCATCTCCTGAGTCATTGATCTGTTCAATGTGGTGCCTGTTCTGATCCATCTCCTGAGTCATTGATCTGTTCAATGTGTGGTGCCTGTTCTGATCCATCTCCTGAGTCATTGATCTGTTCAATGTGGTGCCTGTTCTGATCCATCTCCTGAGTCATTGATCTGTTCAATGTGGTGCCTGTTCTGATCCATCTCCTGAGTCATTGATCTGTTCAATGTGGTGCCTGTTCTGATCCATCTCCTGAGTCATTGATCTGTTCAATGTGGTGCCTGTTCTGATCCATCTCCTGAGTCATTGATCTGTTCAATGTGGTGCCTGTTGTGATCCATCTCCTGAGTCATTGATCTGTTCAATGTGGTGCCTGTTCTGATCCATCTCCTGAGTCATTGATCTGTTCAATGTGGTGCTATTCTGATCCATCTCCTGAGTCATTGATCTGTTCAATGTGGTGCCTGTTCTGATCCATCTCCTGAGTCATTGATCTGTTCAATGTGGTGCCTGTTCTGATCCATCTCCTGAGTCATTGATCTGTTCAATGTGGTGCCTGTTCTGATCCATCTCCTGAGTCATTGATCTGTTCAGTGTGGTGCCTGTTCTGATCCATCTCCTGAGTCATTGATCTGTTCAGTGTGGTGCCTGTTCTGATCCATCTCCTGAGTCATTGATCTGTTCAGTGTGGTGCCTGTTCTGATCCATCTCCTGAGTCATTGATGTGATCAATGTGGTGCCTGTTGTGGTCCATCTCTCCTGAGTCATTGATCTGTTCAGTGTGGTGCCTGTTCTGATCC
This sequence comes from Conus betulinus, assembly GCA_016801955.1. NCBI lineage: Eukaryota > Metazoa > Mollusca > Gastropoda > Neogastropoda > Conidae > Conus > Conus betulinus. Next base: position 25,041 of record JADBJO010022123.1, read on the forward strand.
ATCTCCTGAGTCATTGATGTGATCAATGTGGTGCCTGTTGTGGTCCATCTCCTGAGTCATTGATCTGTTCAGTGTGGTGCCTGTTCTGATCCATCTCCTGAGTCATTGATGTGATCAATGTGGTGCCTGTTCTGATCCATCTCCTGAGTCATTGATGTGATCAATGTGGTGCCTGTTGTGGTCCATCTCCTGAGTCATTGATGTGATCAATGTGGTGCCTGTTGTGGTCCATCTCCTGAGTCATTGATGTGATCAGTGTGGTGCCTGTTGTGGTCCATCTCCTGAGTCATTGATCTGTTCAGTGTGGTGCCTGTTGTGGTCCATCTCCTGAGTCATTGATGTGATCAGTGTGGTGCCTGTTGTGGTCCATCTCCTGAGTCATTGATCTGTTCAGTGTGGTGCCTGTTGTGGTCCATCTCCTGAGTCATTGATGTGATCAGTGTGGTGCCTGTTGTGGTCCATCTCCTGAGTCATTGATGTGATCAGTGTGGTGCCTGTTGTGGTCCATCTCCTGAGTCATTGATGTGATCAGTGTGGTGCCTGTTGTGGTCCATCTCCTGAGTCATTGATCTGTTCAGTGTGGTGCCTGTTCTGATCCATCTCCTGAGTCATTGATGTGATCAATGTGGTGCCTGTTGTGGTCCATCTCCTGAGTCATTGATCTGTTCAGTGTGGTGCCTGTTCTGATCCATCTCCTGAGTCATTGATGTGATCAATGTGGTGCCTGTTCTGATCCATCTCCTGAGTCATTGATGTGATCAATGTGGTGCCTGTTGTGGTCCATCTCCTGAGTCATTGATGTGATCAATGTGGTGCCTGTTGTGGTCCATCTCCTGAGTCATTGATGTGATCAGTGTGGTGCCTGTTGTGGTCCATCTCCTGAGTCATTGATCTGTTCAGTGTGGTGCCTGTTGTGGTCCATCTCCTGAGTCATTGATGTGATCAGTGTGGTGCCTGTTGTGGTCCATCTCCTGAGTCATTGATCTGTTCAGTGTGGTGCCTGTTGTGGTCCATCTCCTGAGTCATTGATCTGTTCAGTGTGGTGCCTGTTGTGGTCCATCTCCTGAGTCATTGATCTGTTCAGTGTGGTGCCTGTTGTGGTCCATCTCCTGAGTCATTGATCTGTTCAGTGTGGTGCCTGTTGTGGTCCATCTCCTGAGTCATTGATGTGATCAGTGTGGTGCCTGTTGTGGTCCATCTCCTGAGTCATTGATCTGTTCAGTGTGGTGCCTGTTGTGGTCCATCTCCTGAGTCATTGATCTGTTCAGTGTGGTGCCTGTTGTGTGGTCCATCTCCTGAGTCATTGATGTGATCAGTGTGGTGCCTGTTGTGGTCCATCTCCTGAGTCATTGATCTGTTCAGTGTGGTGCCTGTTGTGGTCCATCTCCTGAGTCATTGATGTGATCAGTGTGGTGCCTGTTGTGGTCCATCTCCTGAGTCATTGATCTGTTCAGTGTGGTGCCTGTTGTGGTCCATCTCCTGAGTCATTGATCTGTTCAGTGTGGTGCCTGTTGTGGTCCATCTCCTGAGTCATTGATCTGTTCAGTGTGTGGTGCCTGTTGTGGTCCATCTCCTGAGTCATTGATCTGTTCAGTGTGGTGCCTGTTGTGGTCCATCTCCTGAGTCATTGATCTGTTCAGTGTGGTGCCTGTTCTGATCCATCTCCTGAGTCATTGATCTGTTCAGTGTGGTGCCTGTTGTGGTCCATCTCCTGAGTCATTGATCTGTTCAGTGTGGTGCCTGTTCTGATCCATCTCCTGAGTCATTGATCTGTTCAGTGTGGTGCCTGTTGTGGTCCATCTCCTGAGTCATTGATGTGATCAGTGTGGTGCCTGTTGTGGTCCATCTCCTGAGTCATTGATGTGATCAGTGTGGTGCCTGTTGTGGTCCATCTCCTGAGTCATTGATGTGATCAGTGTGGTGCCTGTTGTGGTCCATCTCCTGAGTCATTGATTGATGTGATCAGTGTGGTGCCTGTTGTGGTCCATCTCCTGAGTCATTGATCTGTTCAGTGTGGTGCCTGCCTGTTGTGGTCCATCTCCTGAGTCATTGATCTGTTCAGTGTGGTGCCTGTTGTGGTCCATCTCCTGAGTCATTGATCTGTTCAGTGTGGTGCCTGTTCTGATCCATCTCCTGAGTCATTGATGTGATCAGTGTGGTGCCTGTTGTGGTCCATCTTATGCAGGACATGAGCCATGTAGGAAGAAACTCTAGGAGAGAGCTTGACAGCAGAAGGTCTTCAGAGAAGAACCCCCTCCCCCACCCCCCACCCCTCTCAGACAAGTGTTTTGACCCTGGACTCCTCACACGCTAAGGGGGCCGGGCTGCATCCAGGTCATGACTCCCAGATGCCTTTCCACTGCCAATGTTTTTTCCTGGTGCTACCGGGACATTCCCTTCCAGAGGGAATGATCGTCCCCAATAAACAGCAGTTTCCACGGGCTTCCTGATACTTGAGACTCAGACGCAGACTATCCATTGACATCAATATGAAGAGGGATTCAGAACTAAGGTCACCATGAAGGGCGTAATTTAAGACTTTCAGTTTGGTTATGATCACTGATCATGATGAAGATGATGCTACGGATCTCCATTTTAGTCTCAGATGATAAGACAGCGACGACACTACGTGTTCTTTTATGACATATGTCAGAATCAGCCAAGTAAGAGAGCTGTACTCAACCACAGTTCTAGTCAAGCAGTTTGAACGCTTTCCTTTAGAGATGCTTTCATTAAGTAGATGAAACTTGATTGTGGTTCCAGTCTTCCCATTGGAACCCATAGCACAGTGGCAAATCTTGATAGAAGCTGAGTGCGTCTGGAAAGTCCAGTAAATGGACACCACTGAGCTGATGGGACTGGAAGCCATGACTTCCCAGCCCTAAACCCACACCTCTCAGGATGACTGCTTTTGATGTATCTGTGTTAGTGCATGTGTTATTGTGAATATGTCTTCATGTCATGTGTGTGACTGTGGTGTGAACTCTCCCCAATTTTCCATGATTTACCTGGTTTGAAACACATCAGATTGATGTATTCATTGTTAGTTATGAAATGGCATAGTTTGTTGGTACAGTTTGACAGTAACGGTGACCTGTTCCGCATTGGATGGTTCTCATAGAGGTGCATCAGAACTATATTTCTCATGATGAACGTACTTGGAATTATTTGATTGTATTCTGTGAAGGATTATGTTCTGTGAAGAATAGCTTGGTCTTTCAAATGGTGTATTTCTTTCATTAAAAAAAATGCATGTATTTGTAAAGTAGAATGCTTCCATTCTACTGTTAAAGTGTTGATGATGGGAAGTGAATGTCTGTACATAATTTATTTCAGTATAAAAGAAAAAAAAATTATTTATTTTCAGATGCACAACAA
>JADBJO010022124.1:0-22500 GCA_016801955.1 Conus betulinus
TTTGTGAGGAAAAAGTTCCCATGCAAGTTTTGAGGAGTGAGTTTGGACGTCTCAGGTAGAATATCAACCATGACACGTCCAGTGATCTTGAGGGGGAAAAAAAAAAAGAAGAAGAAAGGAAAAAAGCTGCCTCTAAATATGGAAATTTGGCTGCATAGGAAGTGGTCTCTCCATATCAGCAGATGCCTGCATCTGATTCATGCGCATATTGGGAATACAGTGAATGGTGTCTATCATCACCTTTTCACATCACACAGGCATTTTAGGCCATTTGGCCCAAACGTTGAGACAAAAGGCAGTGTAACATTCAACCAGCTTTTTTTTTTTTTTTTTCTCCCTGACTCTCTGTTAACTTTTGTTTGTTCTTTTTTTTTTGCTGCTTTTTTTTTTTTCAAACCAGGTTGTGTTGCAGAATTCATTCTAGGTTTGTAATGACAGAATAGTGGTTTTGCTTACATTTTGGACAGAGCTGTTGGGGTGTTCTTCTGTCTGTTCTTTATCAACAGCAAAGTTTAGTGGTTCCTGTCATAAGTCACTCTGGCATTTAGGTGTCTACAAGGTCAGTGCTCATGGCTATGAACGCTTCATGAACTGCTGTCCAACCCAAATAAATTGTCGCAGTTCCATCCATGAATGTTTTTTTTTCGGTAAAGATAATCTGATTTGCTCCTTTATCAGTTCTACTTTCCCAAGTTTGCTTTAGAAAAAAAAATTGGGGGGGGGGGGGGGGGGGGGGGGATCATTTCATTGATGACATGTAGAAAATTTCATTCCACAGATTATTTTTTGTTGAAACTTCTGCATGTGAAAGGAGTGGTTGATTTCACATTATGTATTTTTATGTTTTGACAGAAAAAAAAAAAAAAATTGGTAGCCATTTGGTACAGGCCTTTGTAGATATTCACTCACCTTCACTTCGTTTGCATGCAGGTGAACCTGTCGAAGGGGAGCACTGGAGAAATGTGTGAACGAGACGTGCATCACAGGACCAGGCACTCTGCTGCTGGAGTTGGCGTGCTGTCACGTCTCTTGTCTGACCCGGTGTACGAGTTCTACACAGAACATGCTGTCAGAAACGCTGTGGAAGTACTGGTCTAACATGACAGGCTTGTTGGGTGAGTTGCCAGTGCAATTACATTTTATTAACCTTTGACCACCCCAATCTAACATGTACCAAACCACCCAGTCAACTTTCTAGAGCAGCTGACGAACTCATGAAAAAAAGGAAAAATTTAAGTAGTGTATCTAGGCACCGGCAGGTCAAAATTTCCTACCAGCCAGAAAGACATAAAGCCTACATGAATTGAAAAAAAGAGAGTGATACAAACACACAACAGAAAATCTTTTGATATGATCTTTATTAGAACCAGAGATATTAGCATCAACCTTCAGACAAAATTCTCCACTTTTCAGCCATTTTTGCCAAATTTGAAAATCTGTCATATTTGAGCAACTCTTTGTTGTCAAACTAATTCACTGAACAGCTTCAGGATTACAGGATCATTCTTGCTATTGTGTAGATGAAAGTTATTTGATTTGAAGCTTATATCTGTGTTCATGTTGGCATACCGTAAGGCCAAAGTTGTTGAATTTCTCATCAAAATGGCAAAATAGGCAAAAAGTGCTAAAACATTTGAACAACTGTAGAATCCATATAAATTTTATCTTCTGATTTAAAACATTTAAACTGCAGTGATCAGCTGATGGAGATCTTTAAAATAACAACCACAGAAGTATATATTTATTACATATTAAATTTTACCACCATTAAATTTTACCACCACCACCACAACCTCCTCCCTGCCCTCCACCTCCCCTCCCCTCCTCCCACCCTGGGCTTTCCTGTTCGTCCCCCCCCCCCCAAGTTCCAGCATTGCACAGATGATCCATCTTGCCTGCCTACCACCAGTCAGCACATAAGACATGTCAGCGATCTTCAGTGTGTCAGGAGTTCACAGTCAGAGAAAACACAGGCATTTGTGAGCCTCATATATTCTGCGAATGCTCATCAGTTGATCTGTTGGCTGCCTGAAATCTTCCTGAGATTGCTGTCCTAGTCAAGCCAGTGGTAATGACAAACCATCAGTGGATCTGTTGGCAGTGTCCAAAATCTTCCCGTGATAGTTGTCCTAGTCGAGCCAGTGGTAATGACAAACCTAGCATCAACTTGCATTTTTAGAGGGCTGAGGCCATTGAAAGATGTTCTTTTCTTGTGGGTTTGGGACATGAAAGTGATGACTGCCTTGGAGTCGCTGATGGTAACCAGCACTTAACCAACATAAAAATCATTTTCATACCCCACTGCTACAGGGATGCCAGGCCTAGTGTCTTTGAAATTCAGACTCAAATCTTTAACTTCAATCTGCATGTCTTCCTTCTTGTCCATGAAATTGTCTACAGGCCGTAAAAATTTCTTGTCTTCTCCCTCGTCCAGTTGCCAGAAAGGCATGTTGCAAATCAGCAAACCCAGTATCATGTAGACACACTGGACACTGACTCACATGTAGACGCACCGACTCATATTCAGGGGGCAAACAACAGGAAAAAAAAACAGCATCACCGCAGTTAAAAGTTATTACTGTAATAGGTAATCCGGTCCATCTAGCATCCTCTAGCACTCTTCCTTACCACATGCATGTACACAGATAAATCACTCTATGCGCATACTGCAGACAAGGAAATGTGGAAGAAGCATATAAATGATTCCTGTTTAGTTATTCATCAGTTTAAATCTGGATAAATGAAATAGATATATGAATTGGAGCTGGTGTAACATTTTCTTGATTATTGTATAATCTTGGAAAGAAGTTGGGGGAGGGGTGGGAGGGGCTGATCTGTAAAGCATTTATTTATTCATTTATTCACTTATTATTTTTTTTTTTTTTCTTATTTTTTATTCAAATGATTTTCAATACCAACAGCAGTGCGAAAACAGAATCTCTTCCATGAACATGATCCTTTAGCTTGTGCTCGACGCATTCCCAAGCACGTTGGTTAACTCCCTGTGTGTTTCATGATTCTAAGTTTGTAAGCCCATTATTTGTAAAATACAAGTCATCCAAACCTAAAAGTAATTAACATAACTGAATCTATTAAAAATGATCTCTGACTTGGCCATGTTATTATGCTGATTGGAATGTTTAGTAATTCGACCACAAAGGATCAACTCTGAACAAAGCACGAGTGTTAGCAACTTGTGAAAGAAGCACTGTCAATCACAGTACGAGAGTTTAAGCAGAACAGAGGACATGATTCATAAACTAATGAAATTGACTGCTGTTATGTGTGCTATGTTTGCTTATAATATGGTTTGATATCACTTTTAATGTTGACACTTACCAATCGCTTTGAATAGCACCGAACATGGTGTGCACCTCGCTGGTTTGAACACTCCACCTTTTTTACCACAGCCAAAGTTGGTTAACCGATGACTATTGCTCTTTTAAGGGAAAGCTGCGCTTCCCCATGATGTCAAAGAGAAAATGACCAATCAAGTTAGAAAGAGTAAAAATAGTTCTTTCCAGTGGATATAAGCTTCGCATAGTTCGGTGCAATATTTAAGGTACAAATTTTGCTTCAAAGTTTTCAGTAGAAATGTTTAAAACACTTCCTATCATCAAAATTAACATAATTTATATCATATTGAAAGGAAAATAACCAAGGAATAAAAATTAACATAATTTATATCATATTGAAGGAAAATAACCAAGAAATAACTCTGTGATATTTTTAAGCGTGTATCCTTAATAGGGTGGCGAAGCTGAGATCATGAATTGACCTACCCATTTTTCTGACTGCCAAGTATCGGCAACGTGCGGCTGGTCAGCACCAATTACCAGTGTATTTTAAAAATGTTAAGAAAAGACTTACTCATTACGCATACAGACAATATACACCATTCATTACAGAAATGTTTTACCATTAATTAATAAGCAGTTACTTTCAAAACAATGTATACTCAAACAACGGAGCATATGCAATGTGAAGACCATGAAAACATGAGGATCAGAGCAGTCTGGGGTAGAGTTTTTGCCTTAGGCTGCCGGTACCTTCTGTATCTGCCAAATATGAGCAAGTGAATCACAAGACAAAACACAATGTGTTTCAACCTCTTAGGTCTTCTTCAGGCAACTTAAACAACATTCTGGACAGCAAATCTGAAGAATGAGCGGTCACTTATTTCACCGAATTCGGTGTGTGGGCATTAAATGGGCTCATCTTGTGCTGAATTCAATCAATGCCCATCTTGTGCTGATTTAAATCAACGCCCATCTTGTGCTGAATCAATCAATCCATCTTGTGCTGAATTCAATGCCCATCTTGTGCTGATTCAATCATGAATTCAATCAATGCCCATCTTGTGCTGAATTCAATCAATGCCCATCTTGTGCTGAATTCAATCAGTGCCCATCTTCATTTTGTGCTGTATTCAATGCCAGTGCCCATCTTGTGCTGAATTCATGTTTCAATGTACCATCTTTTGCTGAATTCAATCAATGCCCATCTCCAAAATCACATCTCGTGCCGAAATCAAGATAAGTGATTGCTCATTCTGCATTTCTTCACTCTTTTGTGCTGTAACTGATTCACAGGGTTATGTCTGTTTCTGGTTCTGAAGATGGTTCAAAAATGATGATGTCTCTTTTTTCTTTTTTTAAGAGACCACATACTGTTGATGAATGTCACAAGGTGAAGAAAAAGGCTTTAAAAACTTTTTTCAGATTGTTGGAAGCACATAGTGAATGACATCTGCAAGAACTGAAGCAAACAGTTCAGAATTCATGTCTCCACACACAAGCCATCCAAAATAACTTCCATGGAAATGAAATGGAGAGTCGCCCTCGATGGGTGGATACGAATGGATAGGTGGTTTAAAAGGTCACAGATATCCAAGATTTTTAATACATGACCAGCGCATTTTGGTGCAGGAGACTCTGTTAATTTTAATTGTTGTTCAATTATTCAGCCATGTAGCTGTAAACCTGGCACATTATGGTTCTGTGGCTTAGCTTATGTAGTGTATATGGCTTAGTCCCTGAGCTTCCAAATGCTACACTGTTGGCTTAGCATGGTATGATTTCGTTGACATTGTTACACTTCTGCATTTTGTGATGGAATGCTTTGCCCAAAAAACAAAACTGAAAAAAAAAAAAAAAAAAAAAACTGCTTCACAGACTTACTGGCAACTTAAATAAACAGCCATTGTAGATCTGTAGGCAGCAGCCTTGTTTCATCAAAACATTGCCAAGTTCAGGAAGAATAAGAGAAAAGAGAAGACAAATCTGTAAGATAATCACGATGTTGCTGGTTTATCGATTGGTTTTGTCGTTGGCCATTTTGATTTATTTGTAGGTCAAGTCAAAACTACAAAAAAAAGAAGCAAAAAAAAAAACTACAGAAATAAAAGCAGAAAGTCAAAACTACAGAAATAAAAGCAAAAAGCAAAGTGTGACTGAAAGATTTATGAAGTCTAACTTGTCGCATGGCGTACTAGTGCTACACTGGAATTTTGATGATCCCACTTAAAATGTCAAAACACTTTGCTTTTGCTGTGATGAGACTGAAGGTGTTAGGTGTGTGTGTGTGTGTGCTGTGTAGCAGACTTGTGTGGTTTGTTTCACTCTTTCAGTCTATGATACAATGTTTAATGTTAGAGGCTGGGAGTTTTGAACATTTATGTCCTGCCACAGACATTTGCTTGGGGGGGGGGGGGGGGAGGTATTCAGTCCCAACCAGCTACTGCCAGTAGTTTAGTGTTCTATGGGGTCATACCACACACTCAAATTTCATCCACTTAAAGGGATGCATCAGTGAGAGTGTGGCTGACACTTCCTGACAAACACTGCAGGTGTGTGTATTCCAGGGCGTGGTTGATGTTAGGATCTGTTGCTATTCAGTTCAGTGTGTGTCGTTTATAGCCTAGCCAACCACACAGCTCATATCAAGGCTGTCAATCTGCTTAAGATGGAAAAACAAGACTGCACAAGCAGAGTGAAAATTGTAATTAAGATCTACACTTGTGAAACAAAATGAAATAAAAGCAAAGAACATAAACCACTGAACTTCACGCAATGTCTCCTGTTATGCGTCAGCTCACTGATGTTGGGCGTTACCAGCAGACTGCAGTGCTGGAGCTGTGGCAGGATGAGCTGGGTGTAGCTGTGGTATTGGGGAGTTGTGCAAAGAGTTGCATGGGAGTTGTGTCACTGAAGAGCCTGGGATGACGAGACAGAAAAAAGCAAATGAGGAAACGGAAATGAGAAAAGAACAAAAGGAAATAGGAACGAACTAATAGGGTATGGCATACTGATGCAGTGTGTGTGTGTGTGTGTGTGTGTGTGTGTGTAGTTAAGTCAGGGTAAGTGCAAAACCCTGCTGGTCAAGTTATTTTTGTTCACTGATTTTCTGATGGGCAAGTGGAAAGCAAGATTACTGTTTAGCCCTGCTCCTATTCTTCTCATACATGCAAATATCATATGTACTGTTTATTTGGAACAAACATGTTTTTTAAGTCTGTCTTGAATGTGGTGAGAGAATGTGATTTTCCAAGTGACTGAAGTAATTTGTTCCATGTAGCCGAGGTTTTACAAAAGAAGTATTTTTTGCTCTTTGTTTATTTTTCAGTGTGGGCAGTTGCGGGAGACGAGTGTCAGAGGAAAAGGGGAACTAATGTGAAAGTGTGTAGATGGGATGTAATTCAGACAGATGGTCTGATGTTGAGGAAAATGTGTAGATGGGATGTAATTCAGACAGATGGTCTGTTGTTGAAGAAAGTGTGTCGATGGGATGTCATTCAGACAGATGGTCTGATGTTGAACAAAGTGTGTAGATGGGATGTCATTCAGACAGATGGTCTGATGTGTGAACAAAGTGTGTAGATGGGATGTCATTCAGACAGATGGTCTGATGTTTGAACAAAGTGTGTAGATGGGATGTCATTCAGACAGATGGTCTTATATTGAACCTGAGATGACAGACAGGAGAGTGTGGAAAATGTGTAGTGGATACTGTGACAGATTGGCCGCCAGTCAGTGATTGCAGAAGTGGTATTGCATGTTCAGACTTGGAGGATCTAAAGACTGGTTGAACAGCACTGTTTGGAAGTCTGTGGAGAAGGTATTGAGGAAGGCTGGCAAGAAGAGAGTTACATCATGTATTTCAGGAGATGCAAAGGCATGTACACCAAAGCGTTGGTCACATTTGAAAACAAGGGTGCCTGTGGATATGTCTGAAGCCTGAATTCAGGCAAGTTGATGTAGATTCAGGCAGACTGCTGCTTGAAGAAAATAGTCTGTAAGATGAAGCCAGGCTTTAAAATAGATGTTGTGTATCTTTATATGGCCCAGTTGTCTCAGTTTTTCAGGCAAGACTTCAGACCACACAATGCAGTCATGTTGAAGTTTGCGAAGACCTGAAACTAGATGTATTGGCATATCTACAAATGCTAAGAGACATGTTTTTGGAAAAATAGGACGTCTTGAAATTTATATGTCAGTAACCAGCCACTTTATTTATATTATTTATATTCATGATGTCTCCATGTGTATGGGTTTTAGAGGATGCACATATGCATGTGTGAGAGAAAGAAAATGTTCAGTTTGTTTCCTTTTTTCCAGGAAAAGGGCCTTAATTAACCCTCTTGCATATGTTTCGCCTGTATCCGGCCGCTGTGTTTTGTCTCCCCTGGTGTTCATTACGGCCACAACTGGCCGCACGTGCTGCGTTAGTTTCCCTCACACACTGCGACCTTGTTTTAAGTCAAGGCTGGCCAAAATAAATGGGCATTCCTGAGACGTGTCCAATGAAATCTTAGCAGTAGTATGGGGTGTGGGAAACAAGACCACAAGACATTCACAAGACCAGGGTTGTGAACTAAATGCATTCCATTGATGTCTCAACAAAACATAAACACTAGGAGCAGTTTTTTGGGCTGAGCAATGCAAATGCAAGAGGATGAAACTATTTCACAAGTGAACTCGATGATGATGTGGAAGAATGTTTGTGCTGTTGAAGTTGCCAACATTGTTACTTATCGCAGTCTTTCTCACTGTTTTTAAGGCCATGAAACTATTTCACAAGTGAACTCGATGATGATGTGGAAGAATGTTTGGAAGAATGTTTGTGCTGTTGAAGTTGCCAACATTGTTACTCATCGCAGTCTTTCTCACTGTTTTTAAGGCCATGAAACTATTTCACAAGTGAACTTGATGATGATGTGGAAGAATGTTTGTGCTGTTGAAGTTGCCAACATTGTTACTCATCGCAGTCTTTCTCACTGTTTTTAAGGCCATGAAACTATTTCACAAGTGAACTTGATGATGATGTGGAAGAATGTTTGTGCTGTTGAAGTTGCCAACATTGTTACTTATCGCAGTCTTTCTCACTGTTTTTCAGGCCATGTGATCAACATCCAGACAGGGGGATGGGTGAACAAAAGGAGTGTTCTGAGGGCTGGCATGGACTCCTTTCATCAATACCTCATCAAGGTCCAGTGCTCAAGTGAAAGAGCATGATAGCATTGGCATGATAATGCCAGTTGAGTTAAAAAGAAAAAAGCAAAAAACAACGGTGGGGGGGGGGGGGGGGCAATGATCATGATCAATGACCTGTTGATGGTGATGGTTGTCATAGATGAAATCATCACCGTATCGCGCACATACGCATGCATGATACATGCACGCACACACATGTACATACACACACACACACACACACACACACAGGTACATACATACAGAGGCACATCATCCACACACATAACAACATATGCAAAAAAAAAAAAAAAAAAAAATGGCATACACAGGACATCTTATGAGTAGTGGTAATAATGATAGTGGTCAGATACAGGAATCTGTGTATAAACACACACACACAACAAGTTAATGTGGGTGTGAGTGGGCGTGTGATTTTGTGGAATATATATAGTGGGTTGCTGTCGAGGTGGTGGACAGGTGTAATCATGTAGTTTGTTAGGATGCTGGTGAAATGGGGGTGAAGGAAAAGTCAAAGTGCGGGGCTGTCAGAGGGGCAGTAGGGCCAAACGGAGATGCAGTAGAAGCACTAGAACTCTCGTGAGGACCAGCAACCATGTGCTTTTCAGAGCAAAACTTCTTGATGTACTACTACTTGAGGCTTGCCCACTGTCACGATCTTTTCAAAAAAAAAAAAAAATTTAAGGACATTGCCGCTGTAGCACTCGCCTTCTACAAGTCTGAATGTTTCTTCCTTTTTTGGTGAGTTTGAAGGGCTTTTTTTTCACCCATTTTCCCAAGCTGAAATCCCTTCTTACAGAAATTACAATCGAACCGATTTTGTCCAAGTTATCTCGGTGAAGCCAGAGTTTATATTCGGATTTATCAAGCCACAGATCTTGGAATAAGCACTTCCCCATGTCTCTGAGTGAAACTGACGAAATCTTATAAAGAAACTCTCAATTAAAAGTCAAATTTCGTTGAAAAAAGAACCGTGGTCTTGTTTCCTTCAACACATGGAAAGTCCAAGATGGCGGACGGCACAGTTACTTTGTTGTGGAGTTATTTCCGTTGAACGACTTTACACGATGATCGATTGGGTACTGATTCGGCATTTACCGATTATGAAAATCGGTTTTTGTTTTCTTTTCTGATCATTCTTCTTTGATTTTTTGTTGTTGTTGTTTCACAAGTTTTTTTTTTTTTTTAGATTTTTTTTTTCAGGCTGTTCTGGTTTTAGGGCCTTTTAGGGCCTCCAGCCTCTTCATTTTGATTTTTAAGGCCTTTTAGGGGCCCCTATTTTTTGCTTAAAAAGGTTAGGGCCTGTTAGGACCCTGTGCGAACCCTGTATGTGTAACGTGTCACCCATATCACGGCCAGTCTGGCCTACTCTTCCGAATGTTGGTGATGGGATTTGACGTGTGTGTGCAAGGTGTTATGCATGCGCGTTCACACACAGAACCTCGGTTTATAGTCTCATTTGAAGGACTGTATGGGAAATGGAGTCAGAACCAGTGTTAACTCCGAGGGAAAAATCCCCCTGTACCGAAACGCCCCGGCGGAGGTTCGAACCCGCAACCCCAGGATCACCAAGATTACGAGTCTGGTGCTCTACCAACTGAGCTATTCCGGGAATACTTCATCTGCAGTGTAGCAGAAAGCAAAGTTGGTGAGAAGTGGACAGTAAAATGGTCAAAACATTTAATTCAGACATAAGATATATAAAACATAGTATATCATTTAAACTATAGTAAAGAACTTGCTACAAAGATAAAACATCATACATCACATTTAAACCACAGTGAAAAACTTCCTGCAAAGATGTGATGATTGCTGAGGTTCATATGACATTTGGCATGAATATTTACATGCAAACTGTATGGAGACTTTGTTCTGAGATGTTCCAACTAATGTAACTTCAAATTTTTTTTTTTTTTTTTTTTTTTTTTTTTTTTTTTTTTTTTTTTGAGATGAGATCAGTGTTTTTCATATGATCAATATTTTTGATGTAATCAAATTTAGACATGGACTGTGATAATACACTGTTGAGATCAGTATTCATATATTCTAGAAAAGGTTTTTTTTTTTTTTCACTTTGACTTACCTTTTTAAAAGTTTGAATTTTAATCTTAGTTTTTAATTTGCACTTGACATGGTGTCCCTGGCTGGCTAGACTACTACTCCATGAATAGTGGCCATGGTCAGGGCTGCCTGTCTCAGCGGTGTTCTCTTCATCACTGCATGGCTTGGTGTCCATTTCGCTTCCTCTGTTGTTGGTTTATGTGCTGTGGCTCCATGGCTTAGCTGAATTAATGCAACTTTTATGAAGTACATTGTGCAGCTTTTAAGGATGCTAACTTTTTGGCAAAGCTGCCTGAGGAAGGATACTCTGACTCATGCTAGTTCCATGTCTGCTGTTATCACTGCCGCCTGTAGGCCGCTGTGGCAAATGGATGAATTATCCCCCCTTACTATTATCCCCTCCCCCCCTTGAGAATTGGCTGAATTAGTAGCACTGAAATCTGCAGCTTTGCAAAAAAGTCACCATGCCTCATGAGAGAGGTGTTCAGTTGTCTGGGCCGTCCTCTCAGATAACCCCGTATGCTAGTTTTTTTGTTTGCTGTTCAGAGAGGTCGGCCTGTTTGTGCACATGGCCTAAGCCCGCAGCAAACCATCTGGTTATCAGTTGTGTGTGGCAGACAGCAGCCCGCAGCAAACCATCTGGTTGTCAGCTGTGTGTGGCAGACAGCCCGCAGTGTGTGTGCAGACAGCCCGCAGCGAACCATCTGGTTGTCGGCTGTGTGTGGCAGACAGCCCGCAGCGAACCATCTGGTTGTCAGCTGTGTGTGGCAGACAGCTCGCAGCGAACCATCTGGTTATCAGTTGTGTGTGTGGCAGACAGCCCGCAGTGTGTGTGGCAGACAGCCCGCAGTGTGTGTGGCAGACAGCTCACAGCAAACCATCTGGTTGTCAGCTGTGTGTACAGCCAGCCAGCCTGTGAAGGAGAGGCAGAGACATCAGCAGGAAGTAGTAAATGCCTTCTGCACTTGCCAGCTAACTGTAATGGTGAAAGGCAAGATGCTGGTTTTCTCTCCCCTTGACCTACCACCAGTCTTCTGGCTGAGACAGTCAGCCAAGGTTCTGTGCGGAAGTATGTCATTCAGGCATGTCAACAGTCCCATGGCAGCAGGGAATGGTTTCTGACCAAAGAACTGCAGTTCATTTGGCCAAGAAAGGAAAATGTGTCATACTGTGGTGACACACAGTCCTAGGGGGGAGAACAACCTGTCTTTCAGTCTGTTGTGATGTTGAAGTCACACAGTGCAATATTCAAGTCACAGGATTGTGAGGTCTGGTTCTTTGAAGCTGTTTGCATGTTTATTCCATGAGATATTGACTGTTGTCAAGTTCAGTTTAATTACACATACATTACTGTTGTGCAGGCGTAGGCAGGAGAGTTATATTCCTGTAC
Source organism: Conus betulinus (assembly GCA_016801955.1). Classification (NCBI taxonomy): domain Eukaryota; kingdom Metazoa; phylum Mollusca; class Gastropoda; order Neogastropoda; family Conidae; genus Conus; species Conus betulinus. The sequence continues at coordinate 11,944 of JADBJO010022124.1, forward strand.
TAAAGGATTCCAGATTTGGTCCAAGTGCAAAATAAGAGCAATGGCTCTGTCAACCCCAACATGATGACTGATGTTTGGGGGGCAAAAAAAAATCTTGCTGTGCTAGTCTGGCAGTGGGAAGGCCCTGGTCATACTGTTGCTGATAATGATTGAGGATTGGTCAGTGGTCGGATGAATGGTGGCCATGTGGAAATTGGTAATGAGCAGAAGCTTCTGGAAAATGTGTATTGGTATTGCAAAGATATCTTTGACTCAAGTATGTTCATTGATGTGCATTGGTGACCGTTGTTCCTCAAGCTTGGTTCAGGTCAGTTGTGTTTTATGGTATGTGTGGTAAAATGTCTGTGTTATTGATCATGGCTTTTAGAAAGAGTTATACTGCTGTCTCTGCTGTGCCAAAGCAATAATGGTTTTCACCATGGTGATGGATGCTCTGTGTCAACTAAAGTTGTGGATGTGGAAGTCATTCAAGCTAAAATGAACTACAAACATGAAACTGCAGAAAGATTTGTTGCCTGATTTTTGACTTGTCAGAAATATTTTCATGTGCAAGCCACCCACTATTCCCAACTCTCCTGGTTACATTGTTTACTGCTGTGACCTGAACACACTCCATCCTGTCCTGGTCTCTTCACAAAATGCATGCAAAACATGACCTGGTGAGCTGAGTTACAAGCTGGATGCGAGTTCAGTTCACAGCAATTGAGGTATATAAGCAAAATACCCAGTAGGGTTTGGTGGTCGGGCATGGTGGACAGTAGGGATGGTGGATGGCACACACAAACATCATTTCTCAGTCCTCTTGCCTTGCATCCTGTCCTGTTCTGTTCTTTTCACAAAATGCATGCAAGACATGACCTGGGGAGCTGAGTTACAAATTGGGAGTGAGTTCAGTTCACAGCAATTGAGGTATATAAGCAAAATACCCAGTAGGGTTGGTGGTCGGGGATGGTGGATGGCACACACAAACATCAATTCATGCAAAAGGCACACACAAACATCAATTCATGCACAAACATCAATTCATGCAAAAGGCACACACACAAACATCAATTCATGCAAAAGGGAACTCGACAATTTCCAAAACACTGACTTTTCTTTTTTAATGTTGCACCATAAGACAAAGTAGTTGCAAAAGACATATACACACTTTCTTAATGTTGCACCATAAGACAAAGTAGTTGCAAAGGCCGCATGACGCATACACACAGGCACAGTTGCAACTTCAGACCTGTACACTTTTAACATTCAAACTGCAATGTCACTGTCTCCATGCTGTTGAAATCAATTGATTAATTTTCAAAGAAAGTTAATGCCCCTCTATCATTTCCTTATCTGTATTGCGCACTAAACTCGAAACCTTATTTTTCTTTTCGATTTTTTCGCTTATTCATTAATTTGGTGAAAGATTACCAATGGAATTATCTTTGAGGTTATCGTTACGTCATTATGTTGAACTTGGCTAGCAAGCTCATGCCTTTCTAGAATAGGAACTTCTCTCCTATCAAGAAAATACTGAAACAAATCTTTCTGTTAGTAAAAAAGAAGCTATAGCATAGTGAAAATAGCCATTAGAACAGGTTCCTGTAATTTAGTGTGCCAAAAAAGATCATCTTGGCATTCACTGTGCAAACTTCCATTACTTGCAAACGCCACTAAAGTGCAGGACATGCCGGTGACCCCCCTAACAACATCAACATTCATGTCAGAACCAGTCCTCTTTGGAGCAGACTCACTCACAAAAAACTTACCACTTACCAGGTGTAGAGCCTTGACAGCCAGCACAGTGCAAGATCATGCAGTTGATTCCTTGCCTACTTTCTGGACATTCTTCGTCTCCCATTCCATATGACACCTTTCCGTTTCTTCCTAATTAGAGCAAACTTCCTCCACAGAGAACAACACTTTTTACTGAAGGACAAAGACCGCCCTTGATGAGCAGAAATTCAAAGAAGCTCGCAAGTCATGGCTGAGAGAAGACAGGTACCCTCAACATGGAGAAAGAGACCACAGAAACTGTGGAATCTGACAGAGGTCCTCAATGATGAACAGTACCTTGCACCAAAAGCAGCAGCTCTCCTGAAAGACGACAGCCAGATTTACACTGGGAGAAAGGCAGCTGGGCAGGAAAGCTAGGCAACATTCCCTAGCAAGCTCATGCCTTTCTAGAATAGGAAATGTCCATTACGTGGATGAATCACCGCTAGATCAGTACATGGTTCCATTCTTCCCATCAAATTCATGGCACTCTCCTTTCTGGGCAAGGCCTAGCCAGGAAGAAAAATCCAACAAATGAATGAATGCTTCCCTCAACAACTGAACCTGCCACTTCCACCCTGCAAGTTTGTGACACTAACCTTTACACCTCAGTGACTGATGAATCCCACAATTACTTTTTTCAATTGATAAATATACTACTATGATCATTATTGTCATTATATGTGACACATCACTGCAGCTGGTTTACAGAAGGATAACAATTTATTGAATGCTTAAATTGGAAGCCAGATTAAGCTGAAAGAAAGTCTAATATTCATAGATATGTATAATGAAAACAAAAGCAGTTTGAATATAGCTTTTTGTGCGTGATGAAAACGCATTACAAAAGGCAATTCAGGTTTGGTCAGCCTGAAAAACAAAACAAAAACAAAAAAAAACAAGTATGAAATTCTTCGAAAGTTGAGAACCTGCCACATGACCAGATAAAAAGAGACATACCCCACATGAATAGTGAATGAATGCTCACACAGCAAGTTTAACGGACCCATCATGTGCCAGGTTTCATGTCTTGTAGGTAGTGACTGGCAGCTAAAATCTTTGAAGGGAAAAATAACTTACTTTTTTTTTATATTCTTATACAACTTAAAAAAAAAAAAAACTAATTTCACAAAAAAGTAAGTTAAATATCTTCATTAGGTCTGGAAAACTTTGAAGGAGAAATAACTTTTTTATGTTCTTACACTTACAAAAAGCTTACAATTCACAAAAAAAGCTTACAATTCACAAAAAAAAAAAGAGTAAGTGAATATCTCCATTAAGTCCGGAGTTATGGCCGTTGAAAGATAGTGGGGTGGCAAAAAAATGATCCCAAAAGTGAAATACGGCCCATTTTTAGCCACTCCAAAATCATAATTTGCTTTCACAGCCAAATCCAGTCTTAAAAGGGCAGCATTTCCAATACTGGGGAAGCTATGTTTCTAAATTTCAAGCAAAATTTGCTTTATTTAAAAAAAAGCATATACGAGACAAAGTTAAAAAAAAAAAAATACTCAATTTGAGAATGGCCGAAATTGGACTGAGAGGCATACTGAGGGCATGACCATTTTGGGAATCGTTTGACATGATTGGCAACGAAATCAAACACTTTTTACCAAATAGAACTACTTATTTTTGTTTCTTACATGAAGAATTGGAACTCAAAACGCATAATCCTAACTTTACTGGAATAACTCAACTAGGAAAATCAGAATTTTGTCAATATTGTGTGTCCAGCTGTCAGCCTCAGGGACACGCATCGTGCGAGTTTGACCTTCTCAAGTGACCAATGGGCGCCTCGTTTTTCAGTGTCATGGCATAATCCCTGCGTTTTGTACATGCCTCATTTGCATACCACTGGAAAGAAAAATTTGAGCTTTCCGAGTCCAATGTATGTTGGTGTTTAAAAACGAATGTACGTGTAAATCAGGTTTAAATTTTCAACTTGAAAAAACATCAAATGATTGATTAAAATTTGCGTCTCACAGTATATCATTTTAAAGAGCATGATCTTAGCTTTCCAATGATACTATTTCTGAAAGTGTAGGTTGCATAGGAAACTGTCCTACGCGACTGAGTTGACAAACTGTTTCCAGACTTCAGCACGAATCGTATGCCAGGGTGCGCGAAAACACAAAACTTTCTTATTTTTATTTCGCCCGTTTTCCTAATTCGCTCCTCACAAGCAATAAAACAAATATAACAGATTTACAGTAGAAACATTCGTCTTTACTTCGCAGTAAGTTTTGTGTCTGTAGGTGCATGGTTTGTTGAATGAGACACTTCAGTATATGAGTAGAATTTGCACTTTCCGCTGGGTGCGTGGTCAGATCGCTGACAGCCGTCGCTACCTACTTCTTGCACAATTTTCCAGGTGAAGATATGAGGGAAGAAATCTACTGAACAGGGCTGTAGTCCGCCGAGATTTACCTGACACATCACTGAAGCGCAGTTCCCTAGGAGTCCATTTTCTGTCTTGAGTTGTTTACCTGCAGGGGTGTTGCTTATCGTTGAAGGCATCGCGTCTGGAACAAAAAGACATACATTGTTTTGATTCATTTACATAGGCATTGAGCTGACCCCATAGCAGCATCTTTGTGACATCATTTAATAATGCCTTTCAGCCCTACTGTGACTGAGACACAATCTCAATACAATTAATGATTTTCATCCACTGTGTATAGCAAAAAAAAAACAAAACAACGTAAACCTGATAAAAAATCAAGATATACTGTTTTTTTTTCCCCCCTTTTTTTTTTCAGAATTTTAAGGGGAATCCCATACTAAGGCATGAAGGGCCACAGAATCTGGCGTCAACAAGGCTTGCGAGATACAGGCACCTGCAGTTTTCGACAGGAAAGTTCAGCAACATTCTCAAAGATATGTCCATTATGGCATTATGTGGATGAAACTCGGCTGGATCAGTAGCTGGTTCTATTCTTCCCGTTCTTTTTCCAACAGATAAATACACTGCTACGACAATCATTATGACTATATACAACACATCACTGCAGTGTTTATACTATACAGAAGAATAGAAATTTACTGACTGCTTTAAATGGAGGACAATATAAGCTGAAAAAAAATGAGTCTCATATTCATAGACAAGTAATGAAGTATAATGAAAACAAAAGCAGACTGAATATCACTTTTTTGTGTGTGATGAAAACACATTGTAAAAGGCAATGCAGGTTTGGTCTGTATAAAATAATAATTAAAAACAAGAAAAACAAAACAGAATGAAATTCTTGGAAAGTGAAGAACCTGCCACCTGGCCACAGAAAAACGCATACGCCCCACATGAAGACTGAAGGAATGCTTACACAGCAAGTTTAAGGGACCCATTGTGTGCAAGGTTTCATTTCTTGCATCATTTTCCAGGTGAGGGAGGGATGAGCATGTCTCAAAGATACATGAAGTGAAAAATATTCTGAACAGGGCGGGAGAGGGGGGAGAAGGAAGCAGGATTTGGGCAAGTTTTCCCTCATGACAGCATCATGAAAAGACACCAGTTTTGTGAGATACATTCGTTGACTTGGGTAGGAGTCCTGGAGGTACTGACGGAGGGCTTCTGTATATGGTGGAGACCCTCCAGTGGTCAGTGAGGTTTTGCACTCATTGGTGAGTTGGCAGGCTAGTTTTTCTAGTTTGGGTTTAGCTGGGAATGTTCCGCTGTCTCTGGGGTTGTACTGCATTGACAGATTGATTTCTCACAGGTGTGGAATACAGTGGACCTGTGATGTTAAAGTCAGGAGAGCCCCATCTTGAGTGTCACAGTGTTCACTGTTCTGATCTGGGCATCTGGTAGTATGCATCCTTCTTGTTGAAGTCTGGGTGCTGCTGCTCATCATCCTCCTATTTGTCTCCTTGGAAATACTTTTGATTTATTCCAAGGAGGCTACCTTTTACAGTTGGGGCTGCTGTCCTTTTTCCTTTGTCAATTGGTCAGCTTCTTCATTTCCATATATAGTAGTGCAGTATGAAGGTGTTCACTGGATGGGAGTATTTTCAGTGACTGATAAATGGTAATCATTTTAGATCAGTAGTAGCATAGGATGATGATAATTGTATAAGTGGAAAAATGTAGTGGTGATGGAGCAATGGTGCAAGTTGGGGGTATAAAGGAAAATATCAATGACCTGTGGGTGATGCTCACTGGCATGGGTGAGATACTGTAGGATGATGATAATTGTTGTATAAGTGGGATAATGTGGTGGTGCTGGTGTAAAATGTCGGTAGGGAAAGGGGAGGTGTTAAAAGACGGGTGGATGATGATGATCATGGTCAAGGTGTAGGTATGATCCATAGTGGTGTAGGGTGATGGTGATTTTTGTAAAAGGAGTAGGGTAGTGTATTGGCAAGTATGATAATGCCAATGGGGGAATGAAGGAATTGGTCAATGACTGATGGATGTTGATCATTGACATGAGATCTACAGTACTATAGGGTGGTGACCATTGTCATAAGTGAAATAATGTGGTGGCATTGATGTAGTATGCCGGTTGGGGTGGGGAAAATAAGAAAAAAAAAAGAAAAAAAAAGTGGGGGGGGAGGGGGGGGATAAAATTGATGATTCATGGATAATTGGTCATTGTCTTGAGTGGGGCAAACAGTGGTATAGGATGATGATCATTGCCATAAGTGGAATAGCATGATAGCATTGGCTTGACAATGCCAGTTGAGTTAAAAAAAAAAAAAAAGGCTTTGGGTGGGGGGGCAAGGAGGGCAATGATCAGTGACTGATTGATGGTGATGGTTGCCATACGTGAAATCATCACCGTCACACACACACACACACATATGCATGATACATGCATGCACACACATGTACACACACACACATACAATGGTACATATGTACACAGGCACATCCACACGCACATACACATATATACGTATGCCAGGGGGGGGGGGGGGGGGGGGGGGGGGGGGAAAATGGCAAACATCTAATGAGTGGTGGTAATAATGATTGTGGTCATATATGGGAATCCATGGTAAAAAAAAAAAAAAAAAAAAAAAACATCACCCCCCCCGCCCCCCCCCCCCCCCCCCAAACACATGTATATATACATCTAAGCATACCTATATGGAGAGGGGAGATACAAAGCCCCTTAGTATACTTGTACACACAGGGGTAGGGTGGGGAACATAATGTGGACAGAGGAAAGGAAGTGGTCAGGGGAGGGGAGGGAAAAAAAGGGGGGGGGGGGGGGGGGGGGGGGGGGGGAGATACTGCAAGTTAATGCGGTGTGAGTGGGTGTGTGATGTTGTGGAATGTATAGTGGGTTGCTGCTGAGGTGGTGGACAGGTGTAATCATGTAGTTGTGTTAGGATGCTAGTGATATGGGGGTGAAGGGAAAGAGCGGGGGTGGGGGGGGGGGGAGGAGTTGAGGTGGGAGGGTCAACTACTTGGGCTACCCTTCTGATAGGGGTGTTGGCGGAGGGGAAGGGGGAATATTGTGTGTGTGTGTGTGGGGGGGGGGGGGGGGGGGGGGGGGGGATATCAAAGGGTAGGCAGCTGATTGGATAGGGCATGGGGTGTGGTGGGATGCGGAAGGTGAATGAGGGTGGCTAAATTTAGTATGAAGTGGGAAGGTTTTTTTTTTTTGTTTTTGTTTTTGTGTGTGTGTGTGTGTGTGTGTGTGTGTGTAGGTAAATAAACAAAATAACATGAAATAAATTAATTGAAGTAAAAGAAATAAAATAAAACATATTGAAAAAAATTTTTTTTTTATATATATATATATATATATATATAAAGTGTAGGGGGAAAAATAAAACAAAATTAAGATTAAATAGATGGAAGGTGGCTGTAACTTCTGTATTAAGTGAGTAAAGGGGATATGGTGGTATTGTGTATATATGTGTGTGTCTATGTGTATGTGTAATGGTGGAAGATATTGTCAACTGGTGTTGAAGTGGTGGGTATGTGGGTTAGGTTACTGTTGGATATTAATGCCTTGGGGTGTAGTGTGCCCAGTTTGGCAATGAGGTGGGATTCTTGAGTTGTGCATTCAAAGCTGTCACTCTGTGACTGCCAGAGTGCCAAGACTTGACATGGTTGATGATGTTGTTTGGTGTGGTTGAAATGTAAGGCGACGGGTTTGGGTCGTGGTGGTGGATATCAGCCAGGTGTTCAGAGATGCGTGTCTCAAGTGTCCGTGATGTTTCACATATGTAGATCTTGCTACAGAGCTGGCAGTGGATGGCATGTATAATGTTGCGGCTCTGACATGAGAATGTGCGTTTGATTGTGAAGGTGTCTTTGGGGCCCTGTAAGATGGTGTCTGGTTTGGTGAGGGGCAGATTTTTTGCAACTGGGTTTGGAGCAGGGGTGATTACCTGGTGGTGTAGCTGTGGAGGTCCTGTTCAAATTGGACTGCACCAGGAGGTCTTTTAGGTTTTTGTCACGTTTGAATGTGATCATGGGTTTGGTATGGAAGGCAGACTTGTGGTTATGTACTATGTGCCAATTGGATTTGAGGATCCTGCAGATGGGGAGGGTGTGTGGGTGGTAGAGGAGGTAGGCTGTGGGTCTGTCTGTCTTGGATGCTGGGTTTCCACAGCAGATGTTCTGGATACAGTTATGGTGCGGCGGAGTGCTGCATTGATGATGGAACTGGGGTATCCGCGGTTTGTGAAAAACTGTAACATTTTGGCTGCTTGTATAGTGAAGTCTTCCTCGCTGGAGCAGAGTCTGCGGAGACGGAGAAATTGTGAGTATGGGATGCCGTCCTTTAGTGCATGGGTGTGGGAGGATGAATAGTCTAGGTATGCATGTGCGTCTGTGGGTTTGTAGAAAATGGAGGTTTTGAGTAGGCCATCTTCAGGGAGATGGTGATGTCTAGGAAGTTAACGGACTGCGAAATGGTGTAGGTTAGTTGGATGGATGGATGGAAGGTCTGGGCAAAGTTGAGGAAGTTGGGGAGGTCTTGTTTCGGCATGCATGTGGCTCCCAGTCCATCATCAATATACCTTTCTGTATAATTCAGGTGTGGGGCCTGTGTATGTGTTAAGTGGCGGTGTGTTCCAAGTGTCCCATGAAGAGGCACGCATAGGATGGTCCCATTTTGGTGCCCATGGCAATACCACTAATTTGTGAAAATGTATGGTGCTTGAATTGAAAGGTGTTCAGGGTGAGGACTAATTCTGCAAGTCTGACCAGTGTGGTGGTGGGAGGGTGTTGTTGGTTTGGGGGGCCCGTTTGTCACAGCGTAACATTCCCAGCGGCACTATAAGTGGAAACCTGGCCTGCCAACACACAATGGGTGCAAAACTTTACTGACCACTAGAGGGCCTTCACCATGCAGCAGCCTTTGCCAGTACCTCCAGGATTCCTGCCTAAGTGAACGGAGAAGAAGACGTTCCTATGGTGCTGTTGATCTCACTTGATCATCACCCATCAGTGACTGATTAATGAGTTTTTTTTTTTTTTTTTTTTTTTTTTTGAGTGTACATATATATGTACATATAAATATACATATATATATGTATATATATATGTACATATATATGTGTGTGTGCATGTGTGAACATGTGTGACAACCTTCCACAGTTAGTCCCATTACCATCATAACTCACCCATAATACTGTTTACATGTGGTCCCCCCCCTCCCCCCTTCTTCCTTTGTGTGTGTGTGTGTGTGTGTGTGTGTGTGTGTGTGAGTGTAACACATGATACCCCTGTTTCTCATTGAGCATTGCTATCTTTTCTCAACCAACATCAGCACATTAACGCCAACACATTATTTCATCTGTTACAATAAACATCGTCCCACAGCATTGTTTACTTTTTTCAACAGCACTATTTGTATGAACCTCCCACACCCACCCCCCCCACCTCACAGTGGATGGAGATATATGAGCTCTCCTTCTCCCCCCCCCCCCCCCCCCCCCCCCCCCCCCCCCCCCACACACACACACACATACAACACTACCCTCCTCCCCACTCACACCCTCCCTTTTTTTTTTTTTTTTTTAATTACAGTTACTCTCATTTTATTCTTCTACTTATTTATTATAATTACTAGCACTATCATTATCTCTCTCTCTCTCTCTCTCTCTATATATTTTTTTTATATAATATATATATATATATATATATATATATATCTCTCTCTCTCTCACTCCCCCCCCCCCCCCCCCCCCCCTCTTAGCATTATTACCAATCCATCTTAACCACAACCGCAACATATACCACACCACCCAACTAAACTAACCACACAACCCCATCGCCTCACTCCTCCCCCTCCCTCCACGCACACCCCCCCCCCCCCCCTCTCCTTTTCCCCCCCCCCATAATCCCCTCTGTCATTTCCTTCTGGCAGCCATTCTTCACAGCACACCACATGGACATCAGATAAGTCTCTCTTCGTTCTTTGTTTGTACTGTCCTAAATGTTAAATGTCATCTATTTTTTTTTTTGCTTGAAGAAGACCCAGGAGGTCGAAATGCATCGTGTCTTGTCCTGTGCTTTGTTTGTCAATGTCTTTGGCGGCAACTAACCCCCATTCTTTCTTAAAAAAGGAATAGAACGTCAAGGAATATTGTGTTGGGACATCAAACTCTGTTTTATCATATTTTCAGCCATAAACTACATGATGTCACAGATGCTGGGAGGAAAAGTTCACAAAGTTTATTCATCATCAACTGCTAGTTTTTTTAAACGAAGGATCATCATTCAGTTGAGGAATTTCTTTCAGTGAGCTGAACTGAATAAGCTTGATTGATTAAATATCCATCAATCCCCTGGCCGGTAAACATTCAATTGTGTCTTTTCTGTAACTTGTTTTCGATCATTTT
>JADBJO010022125.1:10000-15000 GCA_016801955.1 Conus betulinus
TCTGTCAACTCTTTGTCTACATATTCCGTTTTTGATTATGATGAATTTGCTTCTGTGATTGAAAATGTGAAAAACGCTAAAAAAATGAACTGCGTATAAACATTATCGATAAATTCAATTTCATATGTTCTAACGTTGTTGATCTCGATTCTGTTACTAGCAATTTGGATTCTGTTAAGAGATAATTGATCAAAGACAACCACTCTATAAAATCACAACCAGGTTCTTTGCAAAACAAAATGAAGAAAATCAGAACAAAACAGAATGTCAGTGCAACCACTGGCACTTAGACAACACAAGACAACTGTCTATCTCAGTCTTCCTCGAAGCAAAATGTCAGTTCACAAACCGACACACTTGGTGTTGTTCAGAGACTAACAGTGTCAGTACACAGTCTGAAAGCCTTCCCAGCAGCCCAGTGCTGGACTCATTGTCCCCAGTCAGTGATAGTACCCAACAGTCCATCAAAGAAATCACACCCCCTGATAATGGTCTTTCACCAGGACTGAATCAGACTGGCCGTACCCAGTACAAAGTCCAGGCTGAATCCAATGCTAGAACTCCTGCTGACAGTGACAATATAGACAGTTTAAATCCCCCTGTCCGTTCTTCCAGCCTGTCACAATAAAGATGATGACAAAATTTACATTACTCTGTCCAGACTTCCAGCTTCTATTCTGTTCTTTCTAACTCTGACACTGAAACAATGTCTGATTTAAAATCTCAGTCCAAAGATAGTAAGCTGGAGGAGGATATCCAAACGGGCAAGTCAAAGCCCCCTTCCCACCCTTCTCCCATGAAAACTTTAGGTCACATGCCTGTTCCCAGCAGCGCGACAGTTTTACTGATAGGGGACTCCACTATTCGTTTCACTGATCCAAAATGTTTAGCTCCAAAACAAAAACGATTTTTTAAAGATATGTGTCCCCGATACGTCGATAAAAGATCTACACGCATGGCTGCTTTCCGTACTATCTTCTACATCTTTAAATGACCTCATAATCCATGTCGGTGTAAACTCTCGTCCGTCAGGTGCTGTATGCATGGATACCTGATCAGAACTCACCCTTACATGTTGCAAAACTTTTCCTAATGCTGACATTACTTTAAGCTCCATCCTGCAAGCTCAAGAGAAACGCTCTTTTAATAATGCCATAATTCCGTCAAATAACAACTTATGAGATGCTTGCAATCGTCACAAAGTACACTCCATTGATCACTTTCGCTGTCTTTATTCATATCCGAGTTCATACAGTGGCACACTCCATCCCAGTGCGACAGGCACCACCAGACTTGCACAAAATCTAAACACGCTGTGGAACAATCGTCCTCGTTCTGAAAATTACTCTTCCAGTGCTCCCTTCCCAATCAAAAACGTTCTGCTGGCTATATGTAACACAGAAACATATCTGAACCCTGTTGTGAACGCTCTTACAATCAGTTAAGATCAGATGCCTTTCCTCCAATTTCGTCGTTCGATCATTACTCCACTTTAACCCCCAGAGCGCCCTCCAAAAATCATACTCGTACCTTCCCATCCTCGTCTAACGCACCTCACAACGCTGTTCTTAATAGAAATCATAACGTCAGTTCTAATAATCAATATCATTTTAGCCCCTTACACAAGGTCATAGGTAACATATCAGCCCCCTCTTTCAACCCTATGCGGAACACTTACTTCAGGCCCCTTCACATCTGTTGTTTTATCAACATGTTTGTCATTATCCAGCCCACAACAACTTTGATAACCTTCTTTGTCATTTTACGTTTTACCGGTACTTGAGTTATTAATGTTTGGTGATTACACTTCCACATGCGAATATATGCACGTAAGAAAGTATGGCTGAGCGCTCGTGTACATGCATGTGTGTGTGTGTGTGTGTGTGTGTGTGTGTGTGTGTGTGTGTGTGTGTGTGTGCGCGCGCGCGCGCGTGCGTGCGTGCGTGAGTGCGTGCGCGCGCGTGTGTGTGTGAATGTGTTTTGTGTGTGTATGCATGCATACGTGCGTGCGTGCGTCTGCATGTGTGAATGAGTCTTTGTGAGTGCCTAAGCGTGGATAAATGCTTTGACATGCCCATGCTTTCAGGCTCTCGGACCAACGTATTGTTTGATTCATTCGTTGATAGAGTGCCTTGCAGCCCCAACTATTGTATGCGTTTTGAGGCTGTTCACATTCCCTATTGCATTGTACTACATTAGTAGGCTTTGTGACTTGATGCAAAATCGATAGTTCTAAGCGATATTTTTTTTCGTCATACTCATTCTCTCTCTCTCTCTCTCTCTCTCTCTCTCTCTCTCTCTCTCTCTCTCTCTCTCTCTCTCTCTCTCTCTCTCTGTATTTATGAAATCATTGCTGTTTGCGTTCATTTAAGGCATGTTTTTTTTTTTTTTTTTTTTTTTTTTTTTAACTTTTTCTTTCTTTATAAGATGTTGTTTTCTCTGTTAAATTTGTGGTTAGGTTTGATGTCATTTTTCTGTTTTCGTAGTTCTTGTGAATATCATTGTCACTGGCATGTTATTGGTCAGTAAAGGCATGTTCTTGTATATGGACTCCTACGATTTGTGGCCAGAAGTTTTGCGTGTAAGGCGCCTATTTTTAATATACGCAATTGACTTATAATCATCATGCTGTGACTTGGTGCAAAATCGATATTTCTAAGCGAATATTTTTCGTCATATCATTATTCTCTCTCTCTCTCTCTCTCTCTCTCTCTCTCTCTCTCTCTCTCTCTCTCTCTCTCTCTCTCTCTCTCTCTCTCTCTCTCTCTCTGTATTTATGAATATTTAGATATAAACAGTGCCAGAAATAAGACTGACGAAATTGTTGCAATTCGTCTTAACAATGGGAATAACTTTCATGACTTTTGCATTGCAGTCTTGGTTAACCGAATTGATTCCTGATTCAGACATGTGCATGCCAAACTATGATATAATCCGATTAGACCCAAAGGCACCTAAAAGAACACGGTTACTTGTATGCTGTCCTAGATCATTAACTATAAGGATAGCACATCTTGAAAAATACAATATAGAATCCATCTGGATTGAATTGAGTCTTGACCATCGTAGGCCTGTAATGGTAGGGTTCCTATACACAAACCCAACTGAAGTCACTGACTGGTACGACAGGTTTAACTTAATGATGGATGCCGCAATTTTGGAGTCAAAGGAAATTATTCTTTTTGGTGACTTTAATATAGACTGAGCAGTGCCTGGGACAAAATGGAATCGTGCTTATACTATGTATGGTTTGGAACAAATAATCGATCATCCTGCTCGCATTACGGAGCGTACAGAAACTCTTATTAATCACATTTACGTCAACACAAAAGCTAACGAAGTAGTAATGTGTTTTGTACAAACAGGCTATAGTGACCATTCTTCTGTATGGCTAACATGGATGAAAAAGGTGTCAAAATTTTCAAGTCTTGACATAAGGAAATTTGTTATAGATGCTTCACACATTTCGATAAAAATGCTTTCCTAAATGTTTTATTTCACTCTGATTTAGATAACGTGTATCTGATCAGGAATCCTGACGATGCAGTAAATTTTTGGGTAAGTACATTCAATTCAATATATAATAAACATGCACCCCTTGTAAGAAAAAGAGACAAGCGTGTCATTAAACCACCATGGTCACAAAGGAGATAGATAATAAGATACACACAAAACAAATCATATACTCAAGTCAAAGGATAAAGTGTCATTTTGAAAAACAAAGAATAAAGTAACTTCCATGAAGAGGAAAACGAAGAGAAACAATACTTTCAAAATGTAGTATATCGTCTTCTCAAAATTCGCACTTAATTTGGAAAGCTGTCAACCTCTCTTGACCAACAGTAAATCAAGAGTACAAAATCTAATAAAAAGAGTATCATCCGAAGATTTAAACTTGCATTTTACAAATATCACTGAAAACATAATTGTAAACAATAAAACAAATGATAATGATCTAAATGCATTAGAGGAATACTGTCGTGGTAAAAACATTTCTTCATGTTTCGACATACCAGCATTGTCATTAAACAAAGTTTTCAATAGTTTAACACGTTTAAACCAGTCTGGAACAAGATATTTAGATACTCGATACTAAGATACTAAAAATCGCTTCACTGGTTATTGCTAATGCACTAACTCACCTTTATGATTTATGTATTGATAAAAGCCATGTTCCTTTAAAATTTAAACAAGCTAAAGTTAAACCTTTATATAAAACAGGCGATCCACCGATACTTCCTACTATAGACCAATCTCGATATTATGTCTTTTGTCAAAACCTCAGGAAAAACATGTTCAAACATACCTGTATTCTCATATAAAATATTTTGATTCATTCATGAAAATCAGTTTTCTCTTGTCACACTTCCCGTATACAACTCATCGATAGATGTCTTACGAACATTAACAATAACAACCTTACTGGAATTCTCTTTGTAGATTTTGCAAAAGCATTTGACGTTATCAACAACTTTCTGATGAAAAAAGCTTATGTGTTACAAAGCATCGAATCAAACCTTAAAATCTATTACTTCTGTTCTCACTGATCGTCGACAGCTCGTTGAAATTAATTTTAAAAGGTCAAGGTTACTCCCCTTATGATTTTGTGTCCACAAGGGTCAGTATTATGGCTGCTCTTTTCTATCTATGTAAATGACTTGCCATTGTATGTACAGCGTTGTTGTGAAATGTTTGCCGATGATATTGCATTACAATCACATTGAACTGAACTGGTAAGTAATCTGCAGACAAACATCAGTAAGTTGATTACATGGACAGAAATGAATCATATGTCCCTCAATGCTAATAAAACAAAATGCATATATATCAAAACATGACAAAAGTGGCCGAAATTCAGTTCCACATTCGCACCATTATATGCCCCAGGACAAAAGACTGAAGAGGTTACATCTCATAAAGTCTTAGGAGTTATCATTGACAACGACTTATCTTGGTGTTACCACATTGCTGATCTTGGAAAACGTATTTCCAAAGAATAT
>JADBJO010022125.1:22500-28415 GCA_016801955.1 Conus betulinus
CTGACTGCAGCACAGAAATGCAGAAAAGAGCGATGGATAGATAACACACAAAGACACTGGACTGGACATATTTGTATTCACACACACACACACACACACACACACACACACACTCCCTTATAGCAGTGCCACACACACATAGGGAGATCCAAAATGGCGGATAGAGATTAGAAGTCGACAGATTTGCCTCTAGCTACACACACACACACACACACACACACACACACACACACACACACTCCCTTATAGCAGTGCCACACACACATAGGGAGATCCAAAATGGCGGATAGAGATTAGAAGTCGACAGATTTGCCTCTAGCTACACACACACACACACACCAAAATGGCGGATAGAGATTAGAAGTCGACAGATTTGCGTCTAGCTATATTTTTAGAAGAATAGTGAATATGACTAGGCATACAAGATCTCGCTGCATGGGAAGCAAGGTGAAAGCCACTACAACTAAAGAATCAACAAATACAGGTCAACAAAAGAGTGGACAAGAAAATGTTCTTAAAGAAGTGCTGAAGCGACCGTGTCAAAGTCGGAAAAACGATCAAGAGGAGGATGGCAATGAAAACATAGACGATCATGGTGCTCTGACGGACAACACAAACGTGAGTTCTCTCAAAAACTTAACAACGATCATCGAAACACTTTGTAAAAAGATTGATACATTAGAAGAAACTGTTAGATGCCAGGGTGATATGATAGGAAACCTGAGAGAGACGGTTTCGAAACTCCGTGTTGACAACGGTAACAACCGAGCAGCCCCTCCCTCCAGAGGTACCTACGCTGACGCGTTGAAATCGTCTTTGGCGGGGTTGGCTAATCCAGTGGCATCCAAGGTTTCAGCCTTGGATTTGGCCCAGAATAAAAACAGGGGCAAAACAAAAATTCAGAACAGAGAAAAAAGTGATGTCATCAAAGACCATGACGACAAAGAAGTATACGTCAAATCCAAACCCCAGGGTAAAATTACGTCCGGAAAATTCGACGACACTCCCCGTGTTCTTTTATTGGGAGATTCCATCATGTCCAAAGTTGACGGGAGACGCTTGGGTCTGTCATATGGCCTGCGTGTTGCAAAAAGAAAAGCTTTTACTCTGGACGAATGCAGCTCTGTGATTCAAGAGGTGGAGGATCCAGATCCTGATTGTGTTGTGTTGCACGTTGGGCTGAATGATTTGAAAGGGAAAGATCCCACTGTGTGTAGCACAGAAATAAGAAAATGTGTGGGGGATGTAAAGAATAAATTCCCCAAATCCAGGGTGGTGATAAGTCAGGTTGCCCCTGTGAGGAACAAAACGTTAGACATCAAGAGGGAACTATTCAACGCCATGACGAAGTCGAAACTGGCCGGTGAGAAAGACATCAGCTACGTTGTTTACAACCATCTTCAAGCCTCCGACAAATCAATTTTTGGCCCCTGACTGTATCCACCCCACTGCAAAAGGGGCCAGCGTTATTGCAAGGACTCTGGGTCGTCATCTCAATGCGTTGTTTTGGGAAAAACCAAAGAGGAGACGAGTCACCCCCCATCATCACCATGCTGGTTTCTACCTTCCACACTTCATACCTCCATGGCTGTTCTAGACTGCAACGACCTCAGCGCTGACCTCCCTGCAGGGCATCTGGGTGCACAACTACTTGGGCTTCTACAACATCAACGGCCTTATTTTCGTTTCATGGTGCTACCTGTTTCAATTTGCCTTCTCTCAAAAGTCATAAATTGTTTTGATTTTTAAATAGTGTTGAATGAACTTAGCTAACAATTCTTTGAACATTTTACAATGGAACTGCAGATCAATGTGTGAAAAACTTACTTCAATTAGAAAATCACATCTATTCTAATAACTATTGCATTCTGGCCTTACAGTCCTTAAATGCTGAACCCTTTAAGTTGCCTAAATTTCGGTTTTTATTATCCACCTTTATATGACTGCAGTGTGTCAACTAAACGAGTTCAAACTGCAATTTATGTCAGATCAGACTTGAATTACAGTCCTCTAAAGTTATTATTCAATCATTCAACTAATGTCATTGAAAACGTTTTTGCTACTTCCATATCGTTAAAGGTGAACAAAGATTTCAGTGTAAACATACTTTCTGTTTACTATCCAAATGGGCCAAATGCTGACAATACAGATTGGATAAAACATCCTAATACAAATAAGAAATGGATAATTTTGGGTGATTTCAATGCGCATTCTCCATTCTGGGAACCTGATTGCTCTGTTATATCTTGCAATCGATTTGTTGAAAATATTGTTGATTCTAATTTAGTATTAATGAATGACGGCAGCATAACAAGAGTGCCTGATATATCAACGCACAGACCAACCTCCATCGATCTCACATTAATTTCTCCTGATTTGGCCATCAATGCTACTTGGACAACAGAAGATGATTCGTTAGGGAGTGATCATTTTCCTATTGTTGTGAAAATACACGAACATATAGTTGATGAAGAAGCAGAAGTTGAAGATAGAATACCAAAGTTTTTATATAATAATGCAGATTGGAGTTTATATGAGTCAACCCTTCTATCTATAGATCGCAGCATTATTGAACACGAAGATATTGAAGTGTTTTATAACAACTTTAGAAATGCTATTATATCTGCAGCTGAGAAAGCAATGCCAAAGTGCAAATCTTCTATGGATAAAAAATATCGAGGAGGAAATAGTTGGTGGAATGAAGAATGTGCAGAAGCCGTATCTAATAAAAAGAAAACATACAAAACGTGGGCTTAAAGATAGAACTGATGAAAACTTTCTTGAAATGAAACGTGCAAAAAGCCACAGTAACAGGGTTGTCGCAAAAGCAAAACGTCTCTATTTCAATCATTTTTGTCATTCAGAAATATCGTCATCTAAGGACATGCACAGAGTATGGAAAAAAGTAAAGGAATTAAAAAACAAGTATTATCTACCTTCATATCCTAAATTAAATTAGAAAAAAATACTATTCCAACATCATCAGAGAAAGCTGAAGCATTTGTACAAGCTTTTTCAAAAAATAACTCATCAACTAGACTACATACAGATACCCAAAGTTACAGAGAACTAGAGGAGAAAAAGGATACTTATTGTGATCCCACTCCCGATCCAAACCATTACTTAAATGCATCTATAACATTTGAAGAATTTAAAGAAGCTCTAATGTCATTCACCTCGAATAAGACAGCTGTTGGATTAGATGGAATTTCTTATCAGTTGTTATGCCATTTACCTTTGTGCTGGAAGCAATTACTCACTCGTTTTACCAAAAATGTTGGTTAAATGGAACTCTTCCTACTTTCTGGAAGAGGATAGTTGTAATTCCAGTTTCAAAACAAGGTAAGCCTAGGTCTGCAATTGATAGTTACAGACCTATAGCATTAACATCTCAAGTTGGAAAAATATTAGAAAAGATAGTTGAAAAACGCGTTTTACATTATTGCGAAAAGAATAACATAATTCCCAACAATCAAGCAGGTTTCAAAAAAGGTAGAAGTACAATTGATCACCTTGTAAAACTTGCAAGTCATGTTAAAAAACAATTTGCTCGTAGAAAAAGTACACTGGCTACTTTCTTTGACATCAAAAAAGCATATGATAGTGTGTGGCATTTCTCGTTTACTTTATAAGTTGAAAAATATTGGGATTAATGGTGCAATGTATCAGTTCATAAAATCTTTCTTATCTGAGAGATCAGTTTGTACTAGGGTTGGTAAATGCTACTCTTCATTTAAAGATATTGACATCGGCATCCCTCAGGGCTCCATTATTGCACCTATTCTATTTACAATTTTCATTCACGATCTTCCTAAAATACTATCTAAAAATATGCATGTAGTGCAATATGCCGATGATATTGCAATGTGGATGAATACACAAACATTAAAAAACAGACAAATAAGAGAACCATATTATATATACAAAAACTATATCAAATTGAAATTGACAAACTAAATAAATACATGAACGAAAATGGACTAGAACTATCAGGAGAAAAATCGCAATTAATGTTATTTAACAATGGTAAAAATCCAAAAGTTTTGCCTCAACTTGTGCTAGAAAAAAAAACTCTTCAATATTCAATAAAGTTAAATTTTTAGGTGTTCATTTCACTCCTAAATTAAACTGGAGATTTCATATTGAATATCTTATAAATAGTGCCAGACAAAGGCTATCTTTTTACTAAAAATAATCAGTGCACAATCGTGGGGTCAAGATACCCAAACTCTTGTGCATCTTTCTATTAGTCTGGGTTCGTTCAAAATTGATTTACGGACAGGAAGTATATTTTTCAGCTTCTCAAACATTACTTAAGCGGTTACAAAGTATAGACAGTAAAGCTATAAAGTAGCCCTTGGTGTTCCAGCGCATTCCAATACCTTTAAAACATATAAAGAAGCTAATATCTTGTCACTTGACGATCAACGCAAACTAGCGACAGCCAAATATGTAACCAGAAGTCTCTGTATCAAATTCAGTAACAAATGAAATATTTCTTGATGCTAAATCGGATTTTCCGAAAGGGCACAGAATATTTCTTACCTGCAGCCCATTCGAAATTATACTGATGATTTATTTAGAAAATGTGACATCGATATTACATCCATTTCAAAACCTCCAACTATGCCCACAATTCCTCATGGGAGAGCATCTTTTCTCCAA
Source organism: Conus betulinus (assembly GCA_016801955.1). Classification (NCBI taxonomy): domain Eukaryota; kingdom Metazoa; phylum Mollusca; class Gastropoda; order Neogastropoda; family Conidae; genus Conus; species Conus betulinus. The sequence continues at coordinate 27,166 of JADBJO010022125.1, forward strand.
ATTTTGATATAGATTACACTACTTTAAAAAAAAAAAGAAGACAATATAAATCTGATATCAGTAGAAGCAAAAGAACATCTTGAAAACACATATCCACATCATCTTAAAATCTACACGGATGGTTCAGTTTTAGAATCTTATACAGGAGCTGGATTTGTAATTCCCGATTTAAAAGTAAAGAAATCATTTTGTTTAGGAAAGAACTTTTCAGTTTTCACTGCTGAACTATATGCAATCGTTATGGCCTTATCTTGGATATCTGACCTTAATGTGGCATTTACAGCATTCTGATCTGTGTTGACTCTAAATCTGTTCTTTGTAGCTTACGAAGTTGGGATGCAAATGTAAGGAAAGACTTAATTTTTTATATAAAATTTATGATTCATTCCATTTATGGCGAAAGGAACTTTTGTAGAGTTTTGCTGGATCCCATCCCATTGTGGTATCTATGGAAATGAAATAGCTGATAAATTAGCAAAAGAGGGTGCTCTTAGAAAAAATCCAGATAGTAGATTAAAACTGGATAAAAATGAAATCAATTCTCTATTAGAAAATTGTATGATCGATGAAAAACTTCCCGCAGAAACGAAAGTGATATCATGTCAAAGATCATTGTCCAGTGTAATTTATAAAATGCGTTTAAACTCTTGGAAAACCAAATTTTCTAAGGATGTAGATTGCGCTTGTGGTCTCCCATTATCTACTCAACATATTCTTTTTGAATGTCCAGTTCTAAAATCTTTATATAACATTCTAAAAATAGATATTGCTTCATAGGGGCTTTGCATCAAATACTTTTTACAGCCCCAAAATGATTGATATAGCAAAGGCTATATCGAGTTCTGTGATCGTTCATCTGTTGTAATTGATTTACCAGTTTAAAATTATTGTTTGGTAGTTTTTTTATAGTCTAATATCACCATCGTTGTGAACAGACTCTAAATTAAATCAATCAATCAATCAATCAATCAACACACACACACACACACACACACACACACACACACACACACACACACACACAAACACACACACACACACACACGCATATATATATATATATATATATATATATATATATATATATATATATATATAAAATAAAGGTAAAACCCTGGAACACGCTGGACACCGCTCATTGATGTGTGGGTGCACTGCTGATCCAGAAACTGGCCAGTCAACAAGTAAAAAAAGTGTGTGGCTGGTGTGCCTGCTTTTATTTTTTTACTTATCTTTTTTATTTTTTTACT
>JADBJO010022126.1:0-5000 GCA_016801955.1 Conus betulinus
TTGATAAATCTCCAGCCGCTGTTTCCTTTGCTGGTGCAGTCGTCCAGGGTATATCGCACTACCCTTACGATGCCAGCAAGAACACTGCTGTAGGTTTATCATTCCATTTTAATCAACAGTTTTAACAGATGCTGGCTCCAACCCCGGTTGAGCAGCTTTTAAAATTAGTGTTGTTTAGCAACACAATTATATCTATCTCTATATTCTATCTCATATATATCTATCTATATGCGCTCAGAGAGAGAGCGATATCGAGATAGCGCGCTCGCAGAGAGAGCTGAGAACAGGTTAAAAACGGCACTTTTCATAATGATCCCTTTGAAGTGGGATACATTCTAAATGCACACAGAGAAGGGTTGTGGCAATTGTATGCACTCACTACAATATATCGCCATATTAGAATGTAACCAACACAATATCTATTTTCAATTCTGCCCTGGTTAAACTGTACTTACATCTGATTTACTCTCTCTCCTCATCTGGCTCTCTTAGTAGTTTTAAGTGAAATTGAAAACAGTACCATCCCGGAAATTCAGTTTAAACAGTGGAGATTCAGTATTATAGTCATCGAGTGCCTGAGTGGAATGGGTCAATTATCTCTAACCTTACATTTTCCCTTGTTGTATACATTTCCTTTGTTTCTTGTTGTTGTAATGAACGGATTCTCGTGTTTTTATTCTTTGCTACTTTTCCCTTATTATGTTTTGACTTGTTTTGAATTTGATTGCTCATTGTCTGCGCGAAGTACTGGGTTACATACATTGTTTTGACAATGAAAGAGAATGTGGTTATTATTAACCCTTCCCCCCCCCTTGTCCATAAGACCTTTGTAATGACAATAAATGGTCCAGTGTCCAATTGTCAAAATGTCTCTCTTGTTTACACAAATATCCACACCAGAATTCCAAGTGAGCATGTTCTTGGTGCTCATTTACGTCCTTCCACACCAATTTTCGTTCACAGCAAATCTACAAATGCAGGGTAAGAGTCAACACAAATCAACAAACCACATACGCGGACAAAATGTAGTCTTGAGTGAGAAAATAAATAAGGTTTATATTCAGATGGTCCTCTTGTCTTTCTTTTGGGTGTCAGCACGACTCGCGTTCTACAGGTTGGATCCTTTGGTTTTCCACCCCTGAAATGGCACTTTGTCGAAGTGGAAAAATTGACGGGATTCAACTGATTGAGTGTGAAAATAGTTTTGGCTGCTTAATACGTATACGTTGTGGTTTTATTGGTGCGAGCGTTCTGCTTGTCCAGAAGAGAGAGATAGAGAGAGAGCGAGGAGAGATAGAGATAGAAGAGAGAGAGAGATAGAGAGAGAGAGTCGACAAAAAAGTGACCAATAGCGTTGGGGTCTGAAGGTCAGGGTAGTGCTCAGGATGAATTGATCTCTTGGAAATTTGTTTCGACTCATAAACTCACGACCCTGTCCCAAGAGAAGAAGCTGGGGGGTCTTTCAATTGGTTCAAAAAACGTTTCGCTCCCTAGGGTGAAGGAAGATGGGGTGGACATGCACACGGCGCTGCACGCGCGCGCACACCCAACACACCACACACAACACCCGCGTGCGCGCGCACACACCACACACACACACACACACACACACATGCACACATGCACACACGCGCGCGCGCCGCGTGCTCTGGTCACTCACCACACACACCCACACCACACACCACACACACCACACGAACACACACACCACACACACACACACCCACACACACACACACACTAGCGCGTGCACGCACGCACGTACAGAGCGAGAGAGAGAGAGAGAGAGAGAGGAGAGAGAGAGAGAGAGAGAGAGAGAGAGAGAGAAATCGAATAGAGAGACAGACAAACGGGACTTACCAGTGAGAACAAAGACGGCGTTGGAACATATACATACACATTGAAGCCCCCTCTCCTCTCCAGTCATCAATTTCAAATCTTTGCAAGTGGGTTTCAACACTGACAGAAGGCGAGGATAAAGAGGTCATGTATTCACGTCTTTTAACTTGTTTCATTTCTCTGTTCTGTCTGTCTGTCTGTCCTGTCTCTCCTGTCTCTCTCTCTCTCTCTCATCTCTCTCTCTCTCTCTCTCTCTCTCTCTCTTAAACATTATGAAATAGTCACGGACCCTATCTCTATCTACACATATGTACTTTACCAAGGTCATGAGGGTGTTTAAGTGGTAAAAACATGAATTCCCCACATGTAATATCCTAAAGTGCTCACAAAACGGAATGATTTAAAGGACTAACCAGCGGCTGGTGTTACCAGTACCTATAATATAGATTTCTTTAGACGATTTTACCATTGTCAATAGGTCTGCAAGTGGAATTCCTTCCCTGTCATGTTACAAACAGCAGCTCGCCTGTAAGAAAATTTGTTGATATTGTGGTTCTGCCAGCTTCCATTATCTAAAACTCCAATAGCATTTTGTGCAGTCATTTGTTCATTTGCAACTTCATGCAAATTTCTGCATCGTCTGTGTGCGCACGCGCGCGCGCGCGCTCTGTGTGTGTATGTGTATGTATGTGTGTGTGTGTGTGTGTGTGTGTGTGTGTGTGAGAGAGAGAGAGAGGAGAGAGAGAGAGAGAGAAGAGAGAGAGAGAGAACTTGGAATTTTATTCAATAAAGACTGTAGCTCCATTGGCATGGGGATGAATTCACAGATGGCATACTATAATGAACACAACAAAGCGAAACGAAGTGAAAACAATAATAAGTAACCACATGCATGATAGGTTTTCCTCATAGATCATTGAAGTGGCCGTACAGATTGGCAAGGTTTTTCAGTTTCCATCGTCAAATGTCCTCGGCCTTAGAAAAAAAACAAAACAACTTTATAAGCACAGGTTCTTCACAATGTGTTCATTCTGACCTGACATGAGCAGAGATGACGGAACATGGTTTATATAAGCCAAGATCCTACACGCATCATGCGCTTGCGTAGCGATACAAAGAACCCCAGACTACAAAGGAAGATTTCCCACAGCACAATCGTGAAGGAAAAAGCAGTTAAAAAGGCAAAGCAAGACAACAACATCTACATGTGAATACCACGAAGAAGAAACTCCTGGAGTTCTATTATGTCACTCTATTTTCCCCAGCCTGAAAATAACACATACTCTACAACACAAACAGCAATACAATATGAACGGGCAACCAGGCAAGCACGGAATCAGAGACCAGCACTCAATTCCATATCCCGACCCCAATAAACCATGCGTATACAAGTTTTCAGAATTTCAGCAAAAAAACATCCAGGTCAAAGCGCATGTTATCAGCTAGCTCGAAGAGTCTATTCAAAGGAACAGTAAATCATTTGCGAGGTTTGCCCACCGTCTCATTGCCGCTTCTCGCACGGGTAAGCAATGGCTCCATCAGTGCAACGGCCGGTCGGAGGCTATTTCCATCCGTAATAGGGTTGACGCTCTTTCCTATTTGTGTGTATTATTCATTGACAGACTGAAACGATGAATTATTGAAAGCTCTCTCCCCTCTCTCTCTCTCTCTCTCCTCTCATCCTCTCTCTCTCTCTCTCGTCTCTCCTCCTCTGGTCTGTCCTCCAGTCTGTCTGGCTGTCTGTCTGTCGCTGTGTTGGGTTGGTGTGTGTTTGTTGTGTGTGTGTGTGTGTTCGTGTCTGTCGTGTCTGTCCGGTCTGCCCATGTCTGTCTGACTGTCTTTCTGTCTGTCTCTCTCTACTCTCTCTCTCTCGTCTCCTCTCCTGCGGCTCTCCTCCTCTCTCTCTCGTCCTCTCTCCATCCTCTCTCCACCTGCATCAAAGAGAGGATTGACGCTCTTTCCTTTGCCTCTCTCCTCTCTCTCTCTCCTCCCTCTCTCTGAGTCTCTCCTCTCTCACTCTCTCCCTCCCCTCCCTCGCTCCTCCGCTCATCCCGCTCCTCGCCCCTCCACTCTCTCTTCTCTCGTCTCTCACGCCCCCCCCTCTCCCTCCTCTCCACTCCACTTCTCCTCTCCTCGTCTCCTCTTTCTCCTCCTCCTCCTCTCTTTCCTCGCTATCTCTCGCCCTCTTCCTCCCTCTCTCTCTCTCAGTCTCCACTCCATACTCCTCTGCTTCGCTGTGTGGTGTGTGTGGTGTGTGTGTGTGTGTGTGTGTGTGTGTGTGTGTGGTTGTGTGTGTTGAGTGTGCTGCTGTTTAATTGGCATATACGAACGATAACTATTCGCTCTCTTCCTCTCTCTCTCCTTCTCCTCCTCTCTCCTCCTCTCTCCTCTCTCCCGTCTGGTGTGTGTGTTGTGTGTGTGTGTGTGTGTGTGTGTGTGTGTGTGCGTGTGTGTGTGTGCGCGCGTACTGCGAAGCGTGCGCGCCGCGTGGCGCGGGCGCGGCGGTGTGTGGCGTTTGTGTGTGTGGTGGTGTTTGTGTGTGTGTGTGTGTGTGTGTGTATTTGTGTGTGTGTGTGTGTGTGTTGTGTGTGTGTGTGGTGTGTGTGTGTGTGCATGTGTGTCTGTGAGTCGTGTGTGTTGCGCGCGCGCGCGCGCGCGCGCGCGTGTGTGTGTGTGTGGTTTGTGTGTGTTTGTAAGTGCGAGCGTGCGTGCGTGCGCGCGCGCGCGCGCGCGTGTGTGTGTGGTGTGCATGTGTGTCCTGTGAGTGTGTGTGTGTGCGTGCGCGCGCGTGTGTTATGTGTGTGTGTGTGTGTGTGTGTGTGTGTTGTGTGTGGTGTGTGTGTGTGTGTGTGTGGTGTGTGTGTGTGTGTGTGTGTGTGTGTGTGTGCAAAAATCATGAAGGGAGTATCGGAAATATGTGTTTTCGACGCGAACACACAAGTCGAGGTGGAGACTGTGTGTGTTGTTACTGTGGACACAACAGTTGTGAAATATGCTTGTTCTAGGTTCCGGATTCCCTGATTGTGTGATGAAAACCTGGTCTAGGAATCAGTTATCTGTTTTTCAAGCATCAGTTGTCTTGAGGTTTCTGTAGACTGTTAAAAGTGGAGCTGACTTTCCATGGAGGAGAAGACTTGCCCTCTATATATATACCTCATGCT
>JADBJO010022126.1:15000-17500 GCA_016801955.1 Conus betulinus
TGTTTTTTTTCCAAGGCGGAGGAATCGAGCCCTGATGCTGGACGTGGTATCTTTTTCGTTTACTTGTTCTTTCTCTGAACGAAGACCTCAGTTTGAACAGGACCTCCCGTTTTCTTGAACCGATTAGAATGAATTTCAGGAATTAGTTGGTACCATTATGAAAAGCGAGTTTTAATGTCTCTCTGCCAAGGAAAAGGGCGTGTGCATTCTAGTACACACGTAATATAGCTTGTTAGAAACAAAAGTCTGCAGCATGACCGTCAATTCCTAAAGAGTGATTTTGTTAAAAAAATTAGTGTTTCATGACAATATATCATATATATATATATATATATATATATATATATATAATATATATATAGATATATATAAATACAGAAGTAAATCAGTTGATTATGACTCGTGTGTTTGCTTCGGAAGTGTTGCAGTGCGATTCCCAGCGCACATGAACCTAGCCTATTGGTCACTAAAAGGTACAAAAATGGAATTGATATCATGTGAAATATCTTTTGAAGGCCGGGAATACATAATCAAGGTTGCTTGGTTTTTTTTACTTACCCTTTGGTGGACTAACTGCATCGACATTTTGTTACTATCTACAGAGGCAAAAAAAAAACGTCCCCCTGAAAATCTTGATTGTGCAAGAATATTCCTTTGCTGATCGCCTATACTAGTGTTCTCATGGAGTGCCTCGCCTCTCCTTGACAATTCCGTAACAGCGAATGTGGTTAGCAAAGACATCACTGATGACTTCTGGTGACAATGTCTCTTCCTTTATTGCGGATCTCTGTATTCCTATAAGGGCTGGCGAAGAACAGGCCTGTGCACTCCGTGATACCACCCTTCTACTTTTTCATCTATCTGTCGCTTCTTCGGGTAATAGCAGCTAAGTTTCCGGAACATTCGGGTTCCATTTCATATTTTTACCCTTAGCAAGAGTAAGCATGTTATAATGAGGCTGAATAGGTTGTGAAGTAACAGTTTACAAATTAATATGTATAGAAAGAAAGAAAAAATTTTCATAGAATGTCAAAAGCTTCCAGAATTACAAATGTTGACAGTTTGTATTCTCCATGTTGTATTAAGAAAAACGTCAAATACATTGAAAGCAACTCTTTCGGTCTGTACTTACTATTACGTCCCATTGTGGAAAATGTTCTTCCCCCATCAACTTGATTACTCACAGGAAGAAAAAAAAAAAACATGCCAGTGCTGCTTCTCCCAGGCTATGGTAGAGACACTCATTTATTTTGCTTGTTTGATTTCTATTTTAGTGTGGATCAGATTAAAGGTTGGACCCAGAACCGTTTGGTCTCACCGGATGTTTTCTCTCTCCAGAGTATCTTCCAAGCTTTGCAATACGTTGTCTTGCTCTTTTTCTTTGAAAACCTTTCTCTATCACCAGCATAAACCTTAATTTTGTTCTGTCTGGATTCCATCCTTTCTTCGTTTCTTTTTTTCTTTCTTTTTGTCTGTCTGTCTGTCTTTTGTTCTTTGTTTCTTTTCTTCTTTCGTTCTTAAGTCGGAAGAAAACTAAGACCAGACTAAACCACCTGGGAACAAACATAAAAGGGGAAAGAAAGAAAGAAGACGTGGTGCCCTACCTCTGAAATATAATCTCCCCACGAAATGCCTGCTGGAGAAGCAGAGAGGGGAACCATGGGTTTTACATTCTCATAGCCTTTTCTCTCTCTTCATTTTTTTTTCAGTGTATCGTTTTACCTCTTTTCAAAATCTCTCTCAATTTTTCCTGACATAAACCTGTTTCCAGATGCGAATATGCTCCTAAACATCCATAAAACATAGATTTAGAAGTATGATAATGTAGTCTTAACAAAAAAAAAAAGGGGGGGGGGCGCGGGGGTCTTAACAGGTAGGCACAAATCGCACGACATGCTTCAATTCAAAACTGTACAAGAAATATGCACAACCGTCTTTCTCTATGTCTAAAGAGAGTTTCTTTATTCGAGTGCACTTCTTTTTTCCCATGAAAACGTAGATACATCGAAACATCGCGAATTTTGAGGGGCATGTAGACCGAAGTCCTGTGTGCATCATGCGCATAGCGAATGTAAAGGAAACTATGGCAAACAAAGACGTTTTGGAACGATTAATGATGTAGAAAATGCACTTTGATACTTACTTCAACAACAGCGACAATAGCAACATAAACAACAAGTACAAAAACGAGCCTTTATATGCCGAGAGAAAAAAAAAAGTTTGCGACTTATGGTGGCATCGTATACTCTGAATTTGAAACAGAGAAATGCGGCATTTGATACTATACAATACCATACAAAGAGACAAACACTTTTGACGGATAACCAGGTCAAGGCCGATGTGATCAACCAGCTCGGAGAGTCTGTTGAACTGGCGGTCAATCATTTGCAGCTTTTTTCTTTTTTCTTCTTTTTTTTTTCATTTCAGTGGGAGTCCTCCCTTGGACACAGCAGCGACTCAATCAGTGCAGGGGCGGCGGAGGCAGTTCCGGATGTGATAG
>JADBJO010022126.1:25000-28412 GCA_016801955.1 Conus betulinus
GTGTGTGTGTGTGTCCATCGACAAACGTCCTCCGAAACAGTCTCACTGAAACATCTGGATGCTTTCTTTCCTTCATCTATTTTTTTTTTTTGTCCAGAAAACACCATTGTTTTTCGTTGGAGTGGATCGATGTCTTCTGTCAATAAGTTACGTACGTATTGAGAAGATGTCGCAAATATTACTTCCTTCATTTCCATTTTTAATACAAGTCGGATCTGTACACATCTTCATTCAACTGTATATACCGAATATTTTCTTTTCATGTACGTTTAAAACATCTGATATATTTCCGTACGTTTACTACTATAAACACTTGCCTTTGTGCTAAACACTTGCCTTTGTGCTAATATGTTTTAACGTTCATTAAAAACAAAAAAAATCTCCAAAAAAACCTAACTACTGGAACTGCCATTGTTTGTAGATTGTTGTATAAATTTAGGTCTGTTAAAGTAAGAAAAGACAAGCTCGACTGCAAAGAGAAAACGTTATTTGTGCCCTCAATGTTAAAATATTACATCAATAACACTGAGAGAGAGAGAGAGAGAGAGGAGAGATGAGAGAGAGAGAGAGAGAGAGAGAGAGAGAGAGAGAGAGAGAGAGAGAGAGAGAATCTGTGTCAAAATTAGACAGCATGAAAATATAGCAGAAACGTAAAATTCAAATGAAGAACAATAACAGAGAGAAAAATGTGCAAACGATCAGAGAAGGAAGAAAAGGGTGGGGGAGATGAGAATGTAAATACCAAGAAAGAGCAAAAATGCTAAGTCATTTTAACATTGGCCGCGATTGAATACGTTGTCTTTTTAAGTACGAACATCAGCGAGTCCGTTCATTGTGAATGTTACAAACAACCCGCACAGAGCTTACTAAGAAAAATAACAGGAATCACTTTTAAATCCGGTCACCAGTGTTGCAGGGATGGAGGAGGATTAAAGTGGGGTGAACGGAGAGACGGGAGAGGGGTGGTGGTGGCTGGTTTGTCTTTTAAGGCTTCCACGAGCGTTCCATCATCAAAGTGAGAAACTGAAGCTGCCAAAGCGGTTGCTTTTTGTCCTTATTCTTTTTCTTCTTCCCTTTATTGGCATTTTTTGTCTGTTCAATCAAGACGATAATTTGTGGCTCCAGCTAATTTTTCATCACCCTTTACCCGCCTTTCCCTCACTCCTTTCCCCACCATCGCTGCACCCTCTCTCTCCTCTCTCTCTCTCTCTCTCTCTCTCTCTCTCCTCTCTCTCTCTCTCTCTCTCTCTCTCTCTCTCTCTTTTCTTTCTTTTATTGCGACGAACGCTACCGACCAGCATGCATTCAAATGGAGGAGTTTGAATAATGGTAGAAAGCACTTCGTGGGGTGGGACTTTACACAGAACGAAGCCACTAAAGACTAGTTCGATGTTTTGCATAGTTTTTAACTCATGTATCGAGCACACAAAGTCTATGCAACATCGCATTTTGTTATACCAACACAATATTGATGTACATCCCTCATGGTTTCTGGAAGTTGGGGGTGGGGGTGGGGGTGGGGGGGGGAGAAGAAAGTTTGAGAAGGCTTTTATTTGCTTAAAAAAAAAAAAACGATATTTAAATTACGTACGGTACAGGACATGAAAACACAGTTTTCGACCAGATCACTTTACTGTACGTGTGTGCGTTTACAATAATGAAGTTCAAAGCAATAAACAATACACTTTTGATAACTTCTAAAAAGACATTCGCGGCGATACCGTTAGCTTTTGAGGGCACTAAATAATCACGTCCTATTTAAAAAAAAAATCTTATTTATCAAATCAGAATTTAAAAATTTTCATGTGCATAGTACAAACGTTTAAGCTGTCAGGTTTTGCATGCCAAACGAAAATGTTTCACATATTTTTTTCCTTTTTTTTTCTCTTTTTTTTCCCCCCATTTTTTTTTCTAATGGAGAAGGATGTGTGAGCGTAGGGTTACTTCTCTGTTTACGTGTGTGGTTATAATATATCTTTTGATGATTCAGATACACACACACACACACACACACACACACACACACACACACACGCGCGCGCGCGCGCGCGCGCGCGCGCACGCACACACACACACACACACACACACACACACACACACACACACACACACAATGTGTCCTGTTTCGGCAAGAACGTATAGAGCTGCTATATGCCACATATATGCTGCAAAATAAAAGTAAAAAGAACCTGTAGGTGCCATCTGGACCCTGACAAGTACTATCCTGAGCTGCCCTACCACCCAGCCGGGAGTAACCGTGTGCCACGCATAAACGTCTGCGCTGTGTTGACGCAGGGAGCAGACACGCACAGGGCATCCCATTGAGACGTCAAGGGATTTATATCTCCTCCCTGGCAGATGCCACTGTGTGGTGGCCACGGAACTAACACAACAGAATCACCATGGAAGCACCCGATGGACGTACCAGCCCGAACGCTTTGACAGCCGAGCCCAGGCGACCGATCATAGACGCCGTCACCAAGCTAATTGCTCTCTCTCTCTCTCTCTCTCTCCTCTCTCTCTCTCTCTCTCTCTCTCTCTCTCTCTCTCTGTGTGTGTGTGTGTGTGTGTGTGTGTAGAGAGAGAGAGAGAGAGAGAGAGAGAGAGTGTGTGTGTGTGTGTGTGTGTGTGTGTGTGTGTGTGTGAGTGAGAGAGAGAGGGAGAGTGTGTGTATGTGAGTGTGTGTGTGTATGTGAGTGTGTGTATGTGTGTGTGTGTGTGTGTGTGTGTGTGTGTGTGTGTGTGTGTGTGTGTGTTGTAGTTGTCAAAGTGGTTTCTATAATCTTTTCCCGTTTCCCCGTTTCCTGTGAGAAGAGAAAACACTTAGTATAACCGATGTATAAATATTGCATCGTTGTGATGCAGCCTTTACTTTCCTCCTTTACTTTCTCTCTGACTCTCTCCTCTCTCTCTCTCTCTCTCTCTCTCTCTCTCTCTCTCTCTCTCTCTCTCTCTCTCTCTCTCATGCTACTGTCTTATATTGCAGAACGCTTCGGGGCTATTCCTATAGCCAGAGAAGGCAGGTAGGTGTTTGGCCTCTTCATACTACACAGGTGCACTCGTCAAAGGAATTGAATTTTGGATTCTGCCAGCCAGAATGCAATGTGGGTACTAGTTCAGTAAATGTTCTGACTGTTCTGATTGATTTGTTTTGTTTCTCTGCTTCTCTGTTGATCAGTTATGTCCGTGTGTTGAGATCAATCAGATACTGAAACAGTCAGCCCGCTAAACATGCAAATGAAACAGCCAGTGAAAGGGGAAACAGATTACACACTTCTACCCATGCATTCAAAGGTTTGATGTCCACCATTCAGTTCTCAGTGTAAAGCACACGTGATGATCAGTCAGTCTAGGCGAATCGACTTTGCTCTTCATTTCATTTCCTGTACTCGCTTGTATTTGATGCGAAATT
>JADBJO010022127.1:0-5000 GCA_016801955.1 Conus betulinus
CTGAGTCAGTTGTCATCCAACATGACATTGGAAGATTCAGCGTCTCCATTCCCCCAGTGTATGCCGCACCATTGTCTCACTGATCGATTCCTTGATGCCACAGTGCCATCAACATGCGACGGAAAGCGCATTCTGTTTTGCCGTGTAGGAAACTGGACGTGCCCATTTCGTTGCAGTGACACCAGCATCCTGCGCAGATTCTGGGACACTGAAAGCTCATTTCTTGTTCTGTGCAATGAATAAGACACCTTGCTTGCTCTGAAAGGAAGCTGACTATTCTCATTGCTTTGTCTCTGCAGTGAAGACAGCATTCTGCCTGCCCTGTAAAAACTGGAAAGCGCCCATTTCTTTCTGCCTACTCTGTAGAAAACTACAGATGCCCATTCTTTTTTCTTTGTTTGTGCAGTAAAAAGACCATTCTGCCTGCCCTGTAGAAAACTGGAGGTGCCCATTTCCTTGTCTCTGTTCTGAAAAAGAGCATTATCTTAGCTTGCCCTGTAGAAAACTAGAGGTGCCAATTTCTTTATCTCTGTTCTGAAAAAGAGCATTATCTTAGCTTGCCCTGTAGAAAACTAGAGGTGCCCATTTCTTTATCTCTGTTCTGAAAAAGAGCATTATGTTAGCTTGCTCTGTAGAAAACTGGAGGTGCCCATTTCTTTGTCTCTGTTCTGAAAAGAGCATTATTTTAGCTTGCCCTTAAAAAACTGGAGGTGTCCATTTCTTTGTCTCTGCAGTGAAAAGAGCAGCATTTTTTTCTGTCCAATCTTCAGTGGCATTGCACCCACGCTGCTCTCCCCGACCCCACCCTCACCCCACCCTCACCCCACCCCTCCCCCGTGACCACAACCACAGGCCGATACCGACGGAACCAACCCAAGTCCATAAACGTGTGGGAAGGACATTGAAACCTGAAGGGAGAGTACTCTGCCTGCCCCGTAGAACACTCGAGGTGCCCATTTCTTTGTTTCTGCAGCTAAAAGAGCATTCTGTCAACCCTGTCACACTGGAAAATAGGTGAATTTCCATGTTTAGTCGTTGAACCTAAAAGTAATCTTAAGTGTCACGTGACGTAAGTCTATTAAATAATGTATGTGCGAACACGCAAGGATGAGACAGATGTGTTTTTAGAGCCCCAGTCGAGGACCGCATCGGACTGAAAAATACAAGAAGCTTCCAAAAATCCATCTTGAATGTTTTCCAAGCGTTTCAATTGGCTGTAACACAAACCAGTTCCCGATTCTTCTCGAAGGTTCCTTGATTTTTAACTGGCTGTTCTAAGTCATCGTGTCTGACCATTCTTGAACCCTCCTCGTTACGTGATTAGCTGCACCTCACTATGATTCTCAAACACTGGATATGATGATGTGTAAATATTCTATGTTGGTGGATTCATTTCGTGGAGTGTTTTATTTAGGAATCTTCTGCTGATGGTAGTGACATTGAACTTGTTATCAGTCCACTATTTGCTGTTCAGATCAGTTCAACCCAGAGATCAGAACCATCTCTGTCTCTGCTGATGCTAGTGACACTGAACTTGTTATCAGTCCTCTCTTTGCTTTTCAGATCAGTTCAACCAGAGATCAGAACCATCTCTTAACTGCACAACATCTTAATCAGACACCGCTTAGAGTGCAGGGAACAGGAAAAGAATGCCAATCATTTCTTCGTCAAAACATTGAGAAAAAAATGCAGAACGAGAGAGAGAGAGAGAGAGACAGACAGACAGACAGACAGACAGACAGACAGACAGAGACAGAGAGACAGACAGACAGACACAGACAGACAAACAAACAGACAGAGAGACAGACAGACAGAGACAGAGAGACAGAGAGATAGAAAGACTGAGACAGAGAGTGACAGAGACAGAGAGAGAGGGAGTGAGAGCAGGGTGGATGGAGGGGAGGTCTGAAGGAGTGTGTGCAAAGTGGGGTGCGGAGTTGGGGGATGGGGCGTGCAAGAAGTAACTTGGATCTCTCAATCACAGGCAGAGTTGTTGGCTGACAGCAATGTGGAGGATATCAAAACACACACCAGATCATCTCAAAGGTATTTCAAAAGGAAGGCGGTATGGGAAGGGGACTGGAGGGGAGGGGCGGGGGGGGGGGGGGGGGGGGGGGGGGGGGGGGGGGGGGAGGTCAGTCAATCGTTCAGAGTGGTCAATTAGGATCTGACCATCGTCTGTCTGCCGCTGACAGTCCTCAGGGCAGTCTTGACCAGTATAGGTTTGTGGTCGTCTTTAATTACGTCTGTGGAGTGTTTGTCGAACATGTAATTGTCATTACGTCTGAGGAGTGTTTGTCGAACATGTAACTGTCATTACGTCTGAGGAGTGTTTGTCGAACATGTTATTGTCATTACGTCTGTTTCGCATTGTGTTTCAAGCAATCCTTGTCCTGCGTCTATCAAAGGCTTCTGGACAAAGTTGGAGCAGACTAAAAAAACCAGAAATGACTGCGATTATGGATTGTTTTTAATTGGTCACTGCCCGGTAGGGTCATAAAATGCTCTTTCTGTTGACTCTGTAACTGGTATCTTAAGGCAGTTACTACACACACACACACACACACACACACTGAACTTCTCTACACGTTGAAAGGAAGAGGGGGCTTACGTGTCAGTGGAAACAGTACCCCCCCCCCCCCCCCCCCCCCCCCCCCCCCCCCTAAAGGGGTGATTTCAGGTTACACTTACTGTTGTCACGGTCTGCTTAGAGTCATCTACATCGTTTCTATCTCAAATACAGCAACTACTGCTGTTTTCTTCGTGGTAGCACTGGTTTGACCACCGGAATGTCCCTATAGATTTGAGATGCTATATATCTTGATGCTGCTATCTTATTTTGCAGACACTGTTTCTGGCTATATTCTGCACACACACTTTTCTGGCTATCTTATTCTGCACGCACTGTTTTCTGGCTATATTCTGCATGCACTGTTTTTCTGGCTATATTCTGCACACACTGTTTTTCTGGCTATCTTATTCTGCACACACTGTTTTCTGGCTATCTTATTCTGCACGCACTGTTTTCTGGCTATATTCTGCACACACTGTTTTCTGGCTATCTTATTCTGCACACACTGTTTTCTGGCTATCTTATTCTGCACGCACTGTTTTCTGGCTATATTCTGCATGCACTGTTTTCTGGCTATATTCTGCACACACTGTTTTCTGGCTATCTTATTCTGCACACACTGTTTTTTCTGGCTATCTTATTCTGCACGCGCACTGTTTTCTGGCTATATTCTGCACACACTGTTTTCTGGCTATCTTATTCTGCACACACTGTTTTCTGGCTATCTTATTCTGCACGCACTGTTTTCTGGCTATATTCTGCACACACTGTTTTCTGGCTATCTTATTCTGCACGCACTGTTTTCTGGCTATATTCTGCACACACTGTTTTCTGGCTATCTTATTCTGCACGCACTGTTTTCTGGCTATCTTATTCTGCACGCACTGTTTTCTGGCTATATTCTGCACACACTGTTTTCTGGCTATATATTCTGCACACGCTGTTTGTTGGCTCTCTTATTCTGCACACACTGTTTTGTGGCTAAACAGAAAAAGCACCCTTTTCATTTTAGCAAAACTGTAACAGTTACTAATCCAATGTGATCATGCAGTTTTGCGAAAATTTTGTGGTTGGTATTTGCCGCTTTTATTGATTTATTTATTTTCAGATCTCTTGCTCTGAAATTGGTCCATGTGAGGGATGTGATGAGTGGGACTGAGGTGGGGGTCTGGGCCTTTCCCTTCATCACTCGTCCCCACCCTCACCCCCCAAGACACACATACGCGCGCGCGCGCGCGTACACACACACGCATACACACACACGCACACAAACTCGTGCGCTGGCGGCGCGTGCACATACACACGCGCACAAACATATACACAGCGCCTCCTTCCTTTCCAAATCTGGCCTAGATGAAAGTATTGTTGATAACATTGTTGTGTGTGTTGGTGTTGTGGCAGACTAATCCCCTGCTGTTGGTGCCCACACTGACACTGGTCATAGATGAAAGTATTGTTGATAACATTGTTGTGTGTGTTGGTGTTGTGGCAGACTAATCCCCTGCTGTTGGTGCCCACACTGACACTGGTCATAGATGAAAGTATTGTTGATAACATTGTTGTGTGTGTTGGTGTTGTGGCAGACTAATCCCTTGCTATTGGTGCCCACACTGACACTGGTCATAGATAAAAGTATTGTTGATAACATTGTTGTGTGTGTTGGTGTTGTGACAGAGTAATCCCCCTGCTACTGGTGCCCACACTGACGCTGGTCATAGATAAAAGTATTGTTGATAACATTGTTGTGTGTGTTGGTGTTGTGGCAGACTAATCCCCTGCTACTGGTGCCCACACTGACGCTGGTCATAGATGAAAGTATTGTTGATAACATTGTTGTGTGTGTTGGTGTTGTGGCAGACTAATCCCCTGCTATTGGTGCCCACACTGACACTGGTCATAGATAAAAGTATTGTTGATAACATTGTTGTGTGTGTTGGTGTGTTGTGACAGAGTAATCCCTTGCTATTGGTGCCCACACTGACACTGGTCATAGATAAAAGTATTGTTGATATACATTGTGTGTGTGTGTTGGTGTTGTGACAGAGTAATCCCTTGCTATTGGTGCCCACACTGACACTGGTCATAGATGAAAGTATTGTTGATAACATTGTTGTGTGTGTTGGTGTTGTGGCAGACTAATCCCCTGCTCTTGGTGCCCACACTGACGCTGGTCATAGATGAAAGTATTGTTGATAACATTGTGTGTGTGTGTTGGTGTTGTGGCAGACTAATCCCCTGCTATTGGTGCCCACACTGTCGCTGGTCATAGATGAAAGTATTGTTGATAACATTGTTGTGTGTGTTGGTGTAGTGGCAGACTAATCCCCTGCTATTGGTGCCCACACTGACGCTGGACATGGAGCAGGCAAACCCACATCCAAAAGGGTCAGTGTGTGTGTGTGTGTGTGTGTGTGTGTGTGTGTGTGTG
>JADBJO010022127.1:12500-17500 GCA_016801955.1 Conus betulinus
GTACAGACGTTCTATGTACAGACGCTCTATGTACAGACGTTCTATGTACAAACGCTCTATGTTCAGACGCTCATTGTACATACGTTCATTGTACAGACGCCATTGTACAGACGTTTCATTGTACAGACGCTCATTGTACAGACGCTCTATGTACAGACGTTCATTGTACAGACGCACTATGTACAGACGCTCATTGTACACACGCTCTATGTACAGACGCTCATTGTACACACGCTCCATGAACAGACGCTCATTGTACACACGCTCCATGAACAGACGCTCATTGTACAGACGCTCATTGTACAGACGCTCCTGTACAGACACTGTATGTACAGACGCTCATTGTACAGACGCTCATTTTACAGACACTCTATGTACAGGCGCGCTCATTGTACAGACGCTCATTGTACAGACGCTCATTGTACAGACGCTCATTGTACAGACACTCTATGTACAGACACTCTATGTACAGGCGCTCTACCATGTGCAGACGCTCATTGTGCAGACGCTCATTGTAAAGATACTCTATGTACAGACGCTTATTGTACAGACGCTCATTGTACAGACACTCTGTGTACCTATGTACAGACGCTCTATGTACAGATGCTCTATGTACAGATGCTCACTGTACACACGCTCTATGTACAGACGCTCATTGTACAGACGCTCATTGTACAGATGTACAGACATGTACAGACGCTCATTGTACAGACGCTCCATGTACAGACGTTCATGTACAGACGCTCATGTACAGACGCTCCATGTACAGACGCTCCATGTACAGACGCTCTATGTACAGATGCTCATTGTACAGACGCTCTATGTACAGACGCTCAATGTACAGACGCTCATTGTATAGACGCTCATTGTACAGACCCAATTTTACAGACGCTCTATGTACAGACGCTAATTGTACACACGCTCTATGTACAGACGCTCATTGTACAGACGCTCATTGTACAGACGTTCATTGTACAGACGCACTATGTACAGACGCTCTATGCACAGACTCTCATGTACAGACGCTCTATGTAAAGACGTTCTATGTACAGACGCTCATTATACAGACGCTCATTGTACATGTACAGACGCTCATTGTACAGACGCTCATGTACAGACGCTCATTGTACAGACGCTCCATGTACAGACGCTCATTTTACAGACGCTCCAGACAGACGCTCCATTGTACAGACGCTCATGTACAGACGCTCATTGTACAGACGACGCTCTCATGTACAGACGCTCATTGTACAGACGCTCCATGTACAGACGCTCATTGTACAGACGCTCATGTACAGACGCTCATTGTACAGACGCTCCATGTACAGACGCTCATTGTACAGACGCTCCATGTACAGACGCTCATTGTACAGACGCTGCAGACGCTCATTGTACAGACGCTCATTGTACAGACATGTACAGACGCTCATTGTACAGACGCTCCATGTACAGACGCTCATTGTACAGACGCTCCAGACGCTGTGCACAGACGCTCATTGTACAGACGCTCTATGTACAGACGCTGATTGTACAGACGCTCCATGTACAGACGCTCATTGTACAGACGCTCCATGTGCAGACGCTCATTGTACAGACGCTCTATGTATAGACGCTCCATGTACAGACGCTCTATGTACAGACGCTCATTGTACAGACGCTCATTGTACAGACGTTCATTGTACAGACACTCTATGTACATACGCTGTATGTACAGACGCTCTATGTACAGACATTCTATGTGCAGAAGGAGAAAGGGAATGTTTTTACGTCCTTTTTCCCCTGCACTACGGGCAGAACAGCAATGTCCCTGTTGTAAGTTAGTCTCCACACTCTGGGGGAAATACCATTCTTCCTGTGCCATTTCTTTCCGCTACAGAGGAGGAACCGTATTTTTTCCATAAATTAGGTGTTCCCTACACAAAGGGGAGAAACGCATCGTTCCTCAGCCAGTTGCACATCAGGAGAATGCTCAAAATGCCAGCATCTCCAAACGGTGACCTCGTACATCACCTACACAGTGAGATGAAGCTCCTTGCCACTACTTTCAAGTAGTGTTGCCAATCAACAGGAAAGAGGAGAGAGAGAGAGAGAGAGAGAGAGAGAGAGAGAGAGAGTCCTATATAGTGGAGACACTGATTGATGTGTAGGCTAATGAACTGGTCAGTGGTCAGGACTTGGTGTGGGTAGAGTCCTACAGGTAATACTGCACCCACACGAGCCCCACACAACAAACAACAGACCACTGGATGTGATGGTGTTGAAGTCCGCCGGAAATAAACGATACAACAGTCATTTCAGTAGAAAAGCATGCAAGTGACTAATCAACAAAGTTAAAAATACTGCTGCTTTATATCACAAAGGGAGATGTACTGATGGACAACGAACAGACCCAGACGATTGTAATCATTAATGGAGGTGAACGAATATGAACGAAGCTATGTCTGTTTTGCACTTTGGGATCAAAACTCGCATTAATGTGATCATAGCTTCGCATAAAAAAGTAGGTCAATTAAAAACTACAGTGTGCTCAATGCTCTTGCTAACATCACGCGCGCGCGCGCGCACACACACACACACACACACACACTAGCGCGCGCGCACGCACACACATATATATATATATATATATATATTGAATTATAAACAAAGCTTGCTCTTATGTCTCAGATTATAGAAATAGGGGGTGATAAGCCTTCATATCTGCAGTGGTAGATGATTCTGCCTAACTGACAGTATGTGCTTGAGTGGGTGAATGGGGAATAATAAATGCTTCTCAAAATGAACCTTCAGCAAGCTTATAGTCTCCAAAGCGGGAGACCATCTCCAATGGGGAGAAAGCTCACTAACATATAACTCCTGGTCAGATACCGGTATTTCGAAACCTGATTTTCTCCTTTTTCTCCTCAGTGACCGCGGAAAGTGGTAATTTGACTCCTCTGCCTTTTCGGTTTTAAGAAGCCAGAAAAAAGGCTGGTGTGCAATACTATAGTATGTTTGTTGAGTTTTCAAAAAACTAACTATTGCTTCTTAGGCGGCACCTTTAGTTAGTTTTCTGAAAACTCAACAAACATACTATGGTATTGCACACCAGCTTTTTCTGGTATAGCATTCTTCTTCCGCATGGGACTCAGAAAAGCAAGCAGAGAATCCATAGATGATTTTGTAAACAGAGCAAAGTTGCAAGCTAAGAAATGCGACTTTCGAGAAGGAGAAGAAGATGAGCGCATCCTTGAACTGATAACAGCAGGAACACCTGATGATGACTTCAGGAAAACTATTCTCTCCGAAGACAAAAACTTCAAATTGAAAGATGCACTCGTATTAGGCAGAACGTATGAAGCCACAACAGCACATGTAAAACAGTTACATGACATGCAACAAAAGAAATGGAGGTAGATGGAATACAAAACCCGTATGCTGCATGCAACAATTGTGGAGGTAGACACAAACCGAGAACATGCCCAGCATTTGGAACAAAATGTAATAAATGTGGGAAACTCAACCACTGGGCAAAAGCATGTAGATCAGGAATGAGAGAAGCCTACAAAAGACAACACAGAGGTGGACAACAAGAGAGAAGGTTGCAGCGAAAAGTTCATGATGTGGAGCACAATGATGAACTTGCAGAAGATTTTGGAATGCTATCATTCAATGACATACAAATATCCTCTGTGAAGTCAAGAGATGAGGCTTTCGTCACACTCAATGTAAAGTTGTCATCTCGTCCTGGTGTCCATAATCTTGGCCTAAAAGTGGACACTGGCGCTCAAGGGAATACCCTTCCACTCAGGCTATTTAAGCAAATGTTTCCTGATCGCACCACAAAAGATGGAAAACCTGTAAGGGAAATCGCAAGAACAGCGAGCCAGGTGAGATTGACAGCCTATAACGGGACTAGCATACCGTGCTATGGTATTACTTCGATACCCTGTCAATTCAAAACATCTGCATGGGAACAAACAAAATCGTTCTACATTGTGAATGTTGCAGGCCCCAGCAGTAATTGGCCTTCCATCGTGTGAAAGTCTGAAAGTGGTGACAATGAACTGCAATGTCAATGCTAAATGCATTGATCAGCACAGTATGAATGACAACCATCAAGATATCAACAATGTGAATGATCTCATACAACAATACCCAGGACAGTTTTGACAAGATAGGAAAATTTCCTGGGGAAGTCAAACTTTTCACGGACCCTGATGTTCAGCCACATATTGATGCCCCTCGAAAAACTCCAATTGCATTCAAAGACGCCATCAAAGCCAAGCTGGACCCAAATGGAACAGGATGGTGTCATCAGAAAAGTGACAGAACCCACTGATTGGGTTTCCAGCCTTGCATACTCCCATAAGAAAAGCGGAGAGATACGCATCTGTCTGGACCCAAGACATCTGAATAAAGCCCTCAAACGACCCCATCACAAAGTTCCTACAACAGAAAGACTGACTCACCTGTTCAGAGGAGCCAAAGTGTTCTCAAAACTTGATGCTAAATCAGGATACTGGGCTGTAAAACTGGACAAAGAATCACAGCTGCTAACAACATTCCAGTCACCTTTTGGAAGGTACTGTTTCCAAAGACTTCCCTTTGGACTATCGGTGTCTCAAGACATTTTTCAGCTAAAAATGGACCAGATCCTGGACCAAGTTGAAGGAGCTGTTGGCATAACGGATGACATTGTTGTTTATGCAACATCAGATGAAGAACATGAGAAAGTCATTCGAAACTTGATGGAGGTTGCAAAAAAGAGTGGTCTAATGTTCAACTCAGAAAAATGTGACATTAAAACTGACTCTATCACATTCTTTGGCATGAAATATACAGCCAACGTGTGTGCTTCCAGATCCAGATAAAGTCAATGACTTGAAAAACATGCAATCACCCACTTCAAAAAAGGAACTACAAGAGTTCTTAGGCTTCATTCAATATCTCTCACCCTTCATCGAGAACCTCGCTGAGAAGTCTTTAATGTTACGCGCGCGCTTCTCAAAGAAGATGCA
>JADBJO010022127.1:25000-28411 GCA_016801955.1 Conus betulinus
TAACAGACTTGCCTTTGAGTCAACCAACGAGGGCCTAGCAAGTCTGTTTGAAGTGTACTGGCGTGACAGAGAATCACTGAAATCAGGTCATTGTATCGCATGCACAAAAAGAGCGCTTGCGTGCACGCATGCACATGCATACAGAGAGAGAGAGAGAGAGAGAGAGGAGAGGGGGAGGCAGTCCCAGTCCCAGTCAAATATCCAGTGTGCAACAAAAAGACATATTGTTACTTGTGGTCATCATAAAATACTATATACAGTGCACAGCACAGCAGCAGTAACTTACAAACATGAAGTAACAATCAAGATTAGCTATATATCATTTCTGTTTCAAAACTAGGTAACTTTACGAAACGAATTTAAGAAACAAACAATTACATGCAGTTCACTCATTTCAGATCCCGTTCCTCTGTGTGTGTGTGTGTGTGTGTGTGTGTGTGTGTGTGTGTGTGTGTGAATATGGGTGTGTGTGTTTGTATGCGTGCATGCATACATGCGTGTGTGCGTACCAGCGAGCGTGCACACATGCGTGGGTGTGTTTATGTGTGCGCACGCGTATATTGGTGAATGCATACCTTTGTGCATGCGCTTGTGTATGTATGTGTGCGTGCGTGCGTGCGTGCGTGCATGTGTGTGTGTATGTGTGTTAAAAAATTCGTCATTGATTGTTCCAAAGGGTTAATGCTCAACACGAACAAGACGACCAATGAAACACAAAATCTTAATGAGTAGACTTTGTTATCATGTTATTCCTGAGAAGTTCAAAAATAAAACCAGTGAGAACAATTCGTCAAGTTTCTGCTTCAGAGATTCTGCTGAGAAATCTGACAATATATCAAAAAAAAATAATAACGTTCGTGAACAAGTTTCGTTTTACGCTAAACAAAACAGAACTCAGTACTCGAGAGGCCCTGTCAAGGTTGAAGAGCACTTTTTTTGGTGAGTGGAAATAATGAAATTAAGAATGAGAGGCCCTTCAAGGGTACTGAACACTTTTTTGTTGAGTAGAAATCATGACATCATGAATGAGAAGCCCCGGCAAGGGTGAAGAACACTTTTTTTTTTTTTTTTTTTTTTTTTGTGAGTACAAATCATGACGTCAAAAATGAGAGGCTCTGTCATGGGTGACAAGAAAAAAAATAAAAGGAAGACGGAGGCAGTAAAGTAGTGTTCACGATATGGAGAACAGGTTGTGACAGTGCTGACCCTTCAACTAAACATAGACTGCGCCAGCTCACAATCTTTCACACGGACAGCCACGGTCCGAGACGAACCTGACACACCTTTTCGTCTGAATAAACCTGTCCCACTTCAGCTGAATAATCCTCCCATTTAAAGAGACAAGGTCAACACAGGAACCCGTAACATGGCAGCTCCAGTTTAGAATCGTCCGCATGTGACAACTGAATGAACTTATACACCCTTCCACTTGAAATGGACTGCACCAACATGTGCAGACTCTGTCGTGCGTCTTCTGAAGAGCAAACTACACTTATTTCGCAAACCGTTTTGCAGAAAATGTACCCTGCCAACGTGGGAATAGTCTTAGTTTCAGATGGCAAAACCCCTAAAGAGCTCGATGCCTACCCACTCTCGGCTCGATAGAAATGATTTTATTTCATTGTTGCTTTTATTTCTGAAAAAGAAGCCTGGATATGACATCTATTTGAGCTCTGCCAAGAGTGCTCACTGCACCACACTAAGACTGGACTGTGTTTAGGCCAAGACTGACACATTGATTACTTTGGTTCTGGAGAAAGCTGACAACTGATACCTTAGAATGAACAAAGGAATATTCTCTGTGTGTGTGTGTGTGTGGACAGACAGACAGACGGCCGGTCGGCCGGACGTAATAGTGACTTTTCAGATATGAACAGAACAATGTTTTGCCTGTTTTGTCCGAGAAAGGTTTTCCTTTGTGAGGCACAGATGTGTGCTACTCTAATGGCTATGGCATTGCTTTTATGTGAGACAGTAACCTACTCTAATCATGCTATTTCATGTTGCCTCAAAAGTGATGCTGTCTGTAGCTTTCAACATTGAGACTGACATGCAAGGAGAGACTTGTTTAAAGAAATATTCAGAATCTTGTCTGATGTATATCTTAAGAAACTGGAAGAGTTTTTTTTTTCGGATGTGCGTAAAGTTGTAGACTTCACTGGAGTGAAAACGGCAGACAAAACTCGCAGAAGACGACGTCATGAAAAAAGGGTCGCAGAAAAGAGCGTAGATTAAACAAAAAATGTTGATAAATGTGAAATTGTTAGCAATCCAAGATACAATTCTATTGTGATTTACAATGTGACAGGGATCTCTATGTGCCGATGTATAGCGACCTGTTCAACTCAAACACAGCGATACAGCTGTACTTCGGTCTGAGAGAGAGAGAGAGAGAGAGAGAGAGAGAGGGGGGGGGGGGGGTCTATGTTGTTATGAGCTACGTTTTTTTTTTTTCTGTTTTCTTTTTTGAATATCTAGTTTCTCACAGATATTTTTGACTGACTAGAAGACACAGAGGCTTTATTTGAGAAAGGTGTTTAAAAAAAGGGGGGATCATGGCCGGTGGGTAGCCTTGGCGGTAACTCACCCCCTCTCTTTCCAAAGTTTGGCCTCATTTTCCGCCTTCAGTCACTCCGTTTTGAAATTGAAAGAGAGGGGAGAAAAGATGATCAAGGCAGCAATACACATTGTCGCAAAGTGTTTTCTCATATTGTGTCTTTGTTCGTTAATGTTTTCTCATCTGAACATTGAACAGATTTAGAGTCAGTACCAGGAGTATTACGATACTTGCAACATAGTGTGACGTTTTGTACAAAATTCCAAATTATTTAACTCATTTTTGACTTTAGCGCCCGCGAAATATTTCATCTTGTGCACTGTGTTCACTTGTACGCGCACGATGCAGTGAAAGCTAACCCCTTTTCTCTGGTAAATGTCTTGGAATATTTCCTGTCTGAATCTTTTCCCGACACAATTGCTGTATGTTGTTTCAAATACTGGTATGGAGGATGTTTGTTTTGCCCACATGGGTGTCTCACACCACGACTGAAGCAGCAAGTCAACAACTACCTATCAACCGGTCATTTAAAAGAGTCAGAAACATTCAATACTCAGCCACTAAGCCCACCCACAGAACACCCATGTCTCTCTCCACTCGGCCAGACAACCTTGACCCACCCGCCGGTCAGACCTGATACATGACCCCTGAACCCTCAACCCCACCTCTTCGGTCAGGTGGAGTTCGTCTTCCGGGACGAGCTGTCCAAGTCCAACCAGGACCAAAGGGGCTTCCTGAAGGTTCTGCGTTCAAGGACAACTGCAGTCCGCCGTTCAGCTACTGGTCCGACAGCGGGCGCTGCGTGGGACAGTGTCCTGCGTGGAGAGCAACAAGGGCGGCCCCTTCTGCCCGTG
>JADBJO010022127.1:44530-49530 GCA_016801955.1 Conus betulinus
ACACATAAAACTGAATGTTTGGGGTGGGGGGAGTTAATCTAAAACGGGGGGAGGGGGGTGGGGGGGGGGGGGAGGGGGGGAGTCATCTGGCGTGGTTTGTTTTAACTCCGGGGGAGTTAAAACTGGCACGTGCTAATTCTAACTCCCGGGGAGTTAAAAAGTGGAGGGGAGTTCAAATGGATCGTTACACCGGCACTAACGTATGCAGCTACGCGCGCGAATACACACACACAGACAGGCACACATTCATGTATGCACGCATGCAGTCATGCATGCACGTGTGGGGGTGAGCAGTGTACTCTGCATTATCTTCAACTTCCCACGAAAACACACACACACACTCACTCTCTCTCTCTCTCTCTCTCTCTCTCTCTCTCTCTCTCTCTCTCTCTCTCTGAGAAAAATTTTCCGCTGCCGACGGTCGGGGTGAGAGCTTGAGGTCGACCTGTTCCCATAGGACCGAGGTGTTATTTCTATGACAGAACAGTCAGTCGTCCTCCTCCCGATGGAGAAGAAAGAAAACTCAGGGAGAAACCAGCGGAACAAGATCCATGTAATTTAGTGTAGTCTGCCAGTTAGGCCAGACAAGATCAACGGGAGGCGAGTGCAGCACACTGTTGTTGCCCACGAGAGAACACACAAACAAGCAAGCAAGCAACCAAAAACATTCTCTGGTTGAGCTTCTTCTCCTTCTCCTTCTTCTTCTTCTTTCTTCTTCTTCTTCTTCTTCTTCTTGAAAAACTTCTGTTCTTCTTTGTCCCATCTTTTATTATTTCTGCTATACGTTCTTTCCTGTTTAAAAATTCAGTTTATGTCTATGTATCCTTTTTGGAGTAGTTTTATTGTATATTGTATATTTCTTTTTCTCACTTCTCTTTCTTTCTTTCTTTCTTTTTTTGTTTCTAACTTATGTCTTTGTCAATTTTTTGCTCGTGTCCCGTCTTTTCATTCTTTCTGTCCCTTCATTGACCCATTTCTATACTATGTCTTGTCAATTTTTTTTTTTTTGCATTGTTTTGTTTCCCGCCTTTTTTTCTCCCCCTCCTCCTTCTCTCTCCTCCTCCTCCCTTTCTCTCTCTCTCGCTCTCTCCGGCATCTCCTCTCTCTCTCTCTCCTCTCTCCTCTCCCCCCCTCTCTCTCTCCTCTCTCTCTCGTCTCAATCTCTCCTCTCTCTCGCTCTCTCTCTCTCTCCTCCCCTCCCTCTCCCTCTCTCTCTCTCCTCTCCTCTCTCTCTTTTTTAAGATATCCTCATTGCATTTATCTTTCATTCTTTCTGTACTTTTCTCTTCTTCTTGTTGAAAATTTCTGTGTTTGTCTTTTGGCAGCCCCTCGACCCAGCAGACCTGGAGACAGCAGCTTCAGACCGGGGTCAGCTGGCGGTCCACCATCAAGGCCGGCATCAAGCAAGCAGAGCAGAGCCAGCAGAGGAGAGAGGCCCAGTGGGAAAAACGGAGGCGCCGCAGACGGGTAAAGAATGGCGTCGGCACCCACATTCACTGATGACGGAGACTTCACCTGCAGCAAAACTACAACAGTCTGCCGCTCGAGTAGTATCAGGCTCTTCAGCCACAGCAG
The DNA here is from genome assembly GCA_016801955.1 of Conus betulinus. Classification (NCBI taxonomy): domain Eukaryota; kingdom Metazoa; phylum Mollusca; class Gastropoda; order Neogastropoda; family Conidae; genus Conus; species Conus betulinus. The sequence continues at coordinate 46,106 of JADBJO010022127.1, forward strand.
GCGGCGCTGCAACTCCACAACTGACTGATCCATGGCGCAACACCATTGGTCTCCAGACAGACGGATGGCAACTTTGTGTCATTTGTGCCTTGTGTTTTGTGGTGTTCATTTCTTTTCTTTTTTTTTTTGTTTGTTGGTGTCTGTCTTTCTTTTTCTATCTATCATCTTTCCTTCTTCTTTTTCCTGTCTTCCAGTCTTTCTCCCTTTCTTTTACTCCACACTTCCCCTTTCTTCTTTCGTTCTCCTTTTATTCCTGTGTATCTTCTTTTCTCTCTACTTTTTTTTTTTTCTGTTCTTCCCCCCCCCCTCCATGTCTTTCGTTCATGTTGCTGTTTGTTTGTTGCTGTCATTCCTTACATCTTATCATCCCTGCTTTCCTCTGTCTATCTCTATTTTTCTCTCATTCTTCTGTCTCTACTCGTCGCTGTGCCTCTTCTGTCTCTCCGTGTCTGTCTGCCTGCCTGCCTGCCTGCCCTGCCTGTCTGTCTCTCGTATTTCCTCTCGGTATGACTGTTCTGTCTCATGGTGTGTGTTATGTTTGTGTGTATTATTTCTTTTTGTCACGTTGTCTGAGATATTGCTTTTGACCAGTTCCCTTGTTCATTAGTGAAATGTCATTAAAGAATGCTGAAGACGTCTTATGTGTAATGTTCAATCAGTATTACGGGTTCTAATTATCATCTTAACTTATTCTTGACGTCTTTCTTACAAGATAACAATAATGGTGTGTGTGTGTGTGTGTGTGTGTGTGTGTGTGTGTGTGTGTGTGTGTGTGTGCGTGCGTGCGTGCGTGCGTGTGTGTGTGTGTGTGTGTGTGTGTGTGTGTGTGTGTGTGTGTGTTTGCAGGTGTAGTGTATGTATGTATGAGTGTGTGTGTGTCAGCAACACGGTGCCGCAGACCAAGCGGGCCTGGCGAGGCGGAAACTGACACAAGTTGGTGTTTTCTGAGTAGCTTCCGTGCTGTCTGCTTCGCCGTCCGTTCAAAGCATTCCAACATATTCATAGACTATGGACGACAACTTCAGAACCCAAGGTATAGTATGAAGCATGTCACACTGGATAATGTTGTCGCTGTATGACATTGTTGGTGATTAAAATCGGAGAATGAACCCGCAGTGAACGAGTTTGTGTCCAATGTTTCTCTATTGCGATGAGAAACACCAAACAACATGGACTCTTTTTGTCATGACTGAACAGCAGGCGTTTCAGTCTGTTCACACCTGTAGATGTGATTCTCCAAGACTGTGCCTGAGTGGAGAACTTGGTCTTCGAAAAGGAGTACCCAACACACGGCTGGCTTTCCTCCTCGCCTGGCTGTCGACATGAGCTCTGGATACGATTTTCGATGGAAAAAATACTCTGTGGAAACGGACCAATAATGTCTTTACATTTTCAGTTGTATTTATCATGGACATGGAGTCATCAACAATATTTCGATCGGGAAGTCTGAATTTCATAGAGAGTGCCAATTAGCACACAATTCCGACAATGATACAAAGTGAAGCGAAGAAGACGACTGTTCCAGACAGGTCGGCATCGTCAGTCATGTCGCTGAGTCGCAAACTTGTGCGGAAAAGATCGTAGGCATGCGATCCATGAAATGAGAGCTTAAGCAATTGACTCGGAATGAACGTTTTCGGATTCGAACAGTTTTTTGTCACAAACTTTTGGCAAATCAGAATAGTCCAGGTTGGTCGGCGGCGGAAGATGAAAATGGCGCCAACATTGATTGTGCGAGAAACAGTTTAGGGAAAATATGGGCTTTTTGGTCCAAGGTATAAAAATACATTCATTGTTGTGATTTTAGCGATGTATATATAGTAATGATATAGGTTCTGAGGCACTTATATGTTAAAGTGTTGACACAAAACAATTCAGATTCATAATCAAGGGAGGCAAGGGGGGAGATAACTCGTGAATAAACCATTTCAACTGGCGGGTGATCGATATTAAAATGACGCCAAAATCGATTGTGCAAAATGCCAGTTTTTAGTTTAGAAAATATAGGCTTTTCGGTCCAACACGGTTGTAAAGAATCAAATAAATACATTCATTTGTGTGACTTCAGTGACATAGACATAATAATGATATAGTTCTGAGGTATTCCCATTTGAAGGAGTTGACACGAACTAATCCAAGATTGATCAATCAGGGGCGTAAGGGGAAAGGTAACTCCCGAACAGACCATTTCATCTGCTGAGGGTCACCCCGAGAGAAGTGCCCATTTGAGCACCTGGCTACATAGACCCTTCACGTGCTGATTTTATTTGTCAGTTGTTCCTGTTGATATTAGTTCTCTCTGAAACACATTTCTCCCTGTGGATTTGTGGCTAAGGCTGTGTCCAGATGAACTAAAGTGTGGTTTGTGTGTGGGAGAGCGACATAATGAGCAGCGTGGCGAAGAATGCACAGAACAATGAACGTAACAATAGCAACAGCAACCACCACAGTAACCATATCATCACCACCACCACAACAACATAAAGGTTCAACGGAACTAAATCGTTCCTCTTTTTGTCTCCCCCCCCCCCCCCCCCCCCCCCCCCCCCCCCCCCCCCCCTTCTAGCTCCCCTCTTCATATTTATTGTCCATACTCATTCTCTCTAATTCAATACAATCGGCTTTCCGTTCACTCCATTTGTAGTCCTTTTTTTGTGCGTTTCTTTCGTGCGCATAAAGTGAATGGATGTTGAGAAAAACACTTAGAGAAACCTTGAAAAAAAAAAAAAAGAAAAAAAACAAAGGACAGTAATTCTTGCAATAAATTAAGGGGCAGTAATTCCGTTGGGGTTGATCAGGAATATCTTGTTTGGAATCGCTTTTTGTGGGATTGAATCAGCCTTTTCTTTCAAAACAATAAAAGGACTATGCCGCTTAACAACAAAACAAACAAATGACATGACAAAACGCGACGCGTACGAAGAAGCAGAGTAACTCTTGGCCCCATCATGATGAAAAAAAAAAAGTGAGTGATTGCTCGTTCTTCGTGTTGAATGGTCCCAAATGGTGTTTCATGTTGCCTGAGGAACAAGACACAAGAGGTCTGGAAAGGCATCGTGTTTGTCTTGTCACTGGTTTGTCCGGTGGCGTAGTCATTTCTCTTGGAACTAGGTTTCCATTTCCGCCTGCAGTCCCTCCCCCGACTCCTTCCCTCCCTGCCCCGCCCCTGCATGATGGTATGACAGTAGTAACGTCAGTGTGAGCACAACGCCTGTGCTGGCTCCTGATCCCCTTTACAGTTGGAGGTGGAGAAGGCATTGGGGGTACAGGCCGTGACCTGAGCAAAGACCCTCTGCTACACAGGATTTTTCTCTGATAGTTGATTGTGTACTGGGCTCCAGACTGATGTGGTCTGGCAATATCAGATGTTATTTGGGCAGAGGTGGGACGCATCCACATCTGGGGGTGGGAATGCACCCTGCCCC
>JADBJO010022127.1:54530-57539 GCA_016801955.1 Conus betulinus
TTATAGATAATAAGCTGAATTTTAAATCCCATGTTGAGTATGTCCACAAAAAATGTCAAACCAGATTATATTGTCTTCGCAAGCTGCGATCATTTCATGTGAATACTGACATTCTTCGGACATTTTTTTATTCATGCTTCTTGGAATCTGTTTTTAACTTTCTCATTTATGTGTTGGTATGGTGGGTTGACTGTGAAGAGCAGAAATGTGCTTGAGAAAGTGGTGAACGTGGGAGGAAAAATCGTTGGTGAGAGACAAAAAAGTCTGAGTGAGCTGTACAGGTGCCGTGTTGTTTGTAAAGCGAAGAAGATTGCGTGTGACCAGACCCACGTTCTTGCAAATCAGTATGACCTTCTTCAGTCAGGACGAAGATATCGATCGGTTAAATGCAGAAGTGTCAGATTTAAACAAAGTTTTATTCCCCTGTCCATTGATTTTATGAACGAGGAGATTTTAATTGAAATCCAAATTCCTTTATATGAATGTATGTCATATGTGAGAAAATGGGTAATGTGACTAAATTATTTGTTTATCTGCTGTGAATGTGTGTGACCACAAATTAATTTCTCAAATTGAGATAATAAAGTTTACTTGACTTGACTTGACTTGACTTTGTACTTTTGTTGTGTTGTTGTTGTTCTTGTTGTTATTGAAAATTTCTGTGTTTGTCTTTGGCAACCTCGACCCAGCAGACCTGGAGACAGCAGCTTCAGACCGGGTCAGCTGGCGGTCAACCATCAAGGCCAACATCAAGCAAGCAGAGCAGACCAGAGGCCAGAGGCCCAGTGGGAAGAACGGAGGCGCTGCAGACGGGCAAAGAATGGCGTCGGCACCCACATTCACTGATGACGGAGACTTCACCTGCAGCAACTACAACAGAGTCTGCCGCTCGAGGATCAGGCTCTTCAGCCACAGCAGGCGCTGCAACTCCACAACTGACTGATCCATGGCGCAACACCATTGTCTCTCCAGACAGACGGATGGCAACTTTGTGTCATTTGTGCCTTGTTTGGTGTGCATTTCTTTCCTTTTTGTTTGTTGTGTGTCTGTCTTTCTTTCTATCTATCGATCTTTCCTTCTTTTTCTCCTGTCTTTCAGTCTTCTGTACTCCCTTTCTTCTTTCATTTTATCTTTTCTTCTGTGTACCTTCTTTTCTCTCTACTTTTTTTTTTCTTCCCCCCCCCCCCCCCCCCCCCCCCCCCCCATCCACCCACTTTCACTTTCCTTTCCTTTTCTTTTGTGTCGTATTCTTTTGATGTCTTTCATGAAAAAAAAAAAGTCGTTCGTCAGTTATTTTTTTTTTTTTTTTTTTTTTTTTTTTTTTTTTTTTTTTTTTTTTTTTTTTTTTTTTTTGCTGGATGTCTTTCGTTCATGTTTGCTGTTGTTGGTTGCTGTCATTCCTTACATCTTATCATCCCTGCTTTCCTCTGTCTATCTCTATTTGTCTCATTCTTCTGTCTCTACTCGTCGCTGTGCTCTCTGTCTCTCCGTGTCTGTCTGCCTGCTGTTTATCTCTCTGTCTGTCTGTCTGTCTGACTCTCGTATTTCCTCTCGGCCTGTCTGTTCTGTCTCATGGTGTGTTATGTTTGTGTGTATTATTTCTGTTTGTCACGTTGTCTGGGATATTCTTTTGACCATTCCCTTGTTCATTAGTGAAATGTCATTAAAGAATACTGAAGACGTCTTATGTGTCATGCTCAATCAGTAATTCGGGACCTAATTATCATCTTAACTTACTCTTGACGTCTTTCTTACAAGATAACAATAATAATGTGTGTGTGTGTGTGTGTGTGTGTGTGTGTGTGTGTGTGTGTGTGTGTGTGTGTGTGTGTGTGTGTGTATATGTGTGTGTGTGTGTGTCAGCAGCACACGGTGCCGCAGACCAAACGGGCCTGGCGAGGCGGAACTGACACAAGTTGGCGCTTTCTGTGTAGCTTCCGTGTTGTCTGCTTCGCCGTCCGTTCAAAGCATTCCAACATATTCACAGACTATGGACGACAACTTCAGAACCCAAGGAATAATATGAAGCATGTCACACTGGATATGTTGTCGCTGTCGCTGACATTGTTGGTGATTAAAAATCGGAGAATGAATCCACCGTGAAGGAGTTTGTGTCCTATTTTTCTCTCTATATTGCCATAAAAACACCAAACAGCATGAACTCTTTTTGTCATGACTGAACAGCAGGCGTTTCAGTCTGTTCACACCTGTAGATGTGATTCCCCAAGACTGTGTCTGAGCGGAGAACTTGGTCTTTGAAAAGGAGAAACAGACACAGCTGGCTTTCTTCCACTCCTGGCTGTCGACATGAGCTCTGGATAGGATTTTCGATGAAAAAAAATACTACTGGGTAAAATGGACCAATAATGTCTATACATTTTCAGTTGTATTTATATCATGGACATGGAGTCATCAACAACATTTCGATCGGGAAGTCTGAATTTCATAGAGTGACAATTAGCGCACAACTCCGACAATGACACAAAGTGGAACGAAGAAGGCGACTGTTCCAGACACGTAGACATCGTCAGTCATGTCGTAGAGTCGCAAGCTTGTGCGGAAAACATCGTAGGCATGCGATCCACGAAATGAGAGCTTACGCAATTGACTTGGAATGAATTTTTTCGGATTCAACAGTTTTTTTTTTCTCACCAAACTTTTGGCAAATCAAGAAATAGTCCAGGTTTGGTCGGCGGAAGATGAAAAATGGCGCCAAAACTGATTGTGCGAGAAACCAGTTTGGGAAAAATATGGGCTTTTTGGTCCAAGGTATAAAATACAATTATTGTTGTAACTTTAGCGATGCATATATAGTAATGATATAGGTTCTGAGGCACTTACGTGTTAAAGAGTTGACACAAAACAATCCAGATTCATCAATCAAGGGAGGTAAGGGGGAAGGTAACTCCTGAATAAACCATTTCAACTGGCGGGTGATCAATAAAAAACGACGCCAAAATCGATCGTGCAAAATACCAGTTTACAGACCATTTCATTCCCAGCTGAGGG
>JADBJO010022128.1:5000-28404 GCA_016801955.1 Conus betulinus
ATTGTTGTTATAGCAGATCATTTTTTTACATGGTTGCCCAGCATGGGTCTGTCAATGTATTAAGCGAGTAGTATTGTAGTGCATTTGAAGCTTAATGTTTAATGCAGTAGAAACAAAGGTGGTTGTGGTTTTAATGAACAACATAATCCTTGGGGAAAAAACGTTCAGAAACCAGTGCATAGAAATAGTACACACTTTCAAATATTTAGGTATAATCTTTCTAGCTGAACAGGAATTGTTTTTTTTTTATATAAATGTACGAAAGTATTTGTATGACTAAGTGCAATGTGAAATGGTGTTCTGATCAAAGATGGGGAATAATTCAAATTTGTACCCTATAAACACTTGTACCTGGGACTCATGTACTTGTATATGGTTGTAAAATTTTTTGGGGACTCCATATAGTGACTCAAGCTAATGGAAAAGTTTTCAACTGATATTTTTTTTAGGCATTTTTTTTTTATTTTCATCGTACTACCCAAAACAGAATTGAGACATATTTGAGTAACTAGGAATGCATCTTGTTTCAGTTCAAAGTATATGGGCACTCGAATGATTAAATTCTGGTCGTCCCTTACGTCTCTCCACAACAAACAAACAAAATACTCTCTAGATTGCTAAGGTATCAAGTAGTATAATTATGATTTATACAGAAATCTAGGGTTTTTTACATCTAGGTGGTGATTCATGTGTATACGTGGATTATCCTAATAGAAACAGTATTCGACTGTGTGTGTGGGAGACATCAACAGTTTTCATCTGTTCACAGTTCTCTGTAGAAATGTTTGGTAATTCTTTAGAAGACAATTCACATACCATATCGTGCCTGGAATGATGCTTTAGAATCTAGTGATAAATGTGTATTTATAGAAATTTTTTTTGAAACACGTTTTGCCATGAAAAAATATATTGAAATGGTGCCTTCTGTTTATGCTTACCCGGTTGATTCGGTTTCACTCACTGTACGTAATTATAGAGTCATAATAGAAATTGGTTAGTACGATTTGGAATACCTCACGATGAATGATTCTGTCGGGACTGCGACCAGAATGACCTTGGTGAGATGAATTTCATTTTTGTAATGAAATGGTCCAATATAACAACTTGGCAATCAGTTTATACCAAGAAAAATCTACAGTATCTGAATCCGTATTTTAACTATTTTCGTGTTGCTCTGTGGTAGTCAAAAAAGTGTTGCTAAACTTAGCGAAAGTTTCTAAAACTTAGTAAAAGTTGTGTAACGTTATATAAGTATTCAGTCGCGTGTTAATTATAGGGAATATTTTTTGGATGTTATTTGTTTCATTTATATTGTGTTTGATTGTTTCAAGGTTCTCCATTGGCCCCAAAGGGGTCACAGGAGGATTAAACGTCTTTGACTTGAATCATTTGTGTGAGTTAGATGGGGATTGGGGAATTTGTTATAACTGATATTCAAATTACCTAACATAACAAGAAAACGAAAACCTCGAAGATTTCCCAGTAGAAAAAAAAATGTAAAATTGAGATTGGAACACACGAAAGATTCTTTCACAAAAGTCAAACCCATATTGATGATGATCTGATGTTAGGTCATTGCCGAGGGGAAGGGAAATATAGATTAACATTTTGTTAATAGGTCAGAGATAGTCAGTCCAATGGTTAAGTAGAACCTCTGGCGTGTACTCGATGCCTTGAGGGTTTTCATTCATTCTTGGTAGTTTTCATTCAGTTCGCCTTGTTAGTGCAACAAGGATCGTCCTGCTGCGTATTTTGTTGGTCCTGCTGGAATATCATGGCGGGCGCCTCCGCCATGTGGTGCAGATTATTGAACACGTGTGGACATGGCAAATTGACAGGAGCACACCCTTACTCCCAACACTAACTAACCTGGCCCCATCTCACTCTCACTCTCTCTCTCTCTGTCTGAAAACTGCCGCTTCAGGGTTTATCAGTTTGTGAGTGTCAATCATTTCATGCGCCCTGATGTCATCCCTTACATCCCAGCCTGTACTGATAACTGTACCTCTCCGTTCTCTCTCACCTGGCGGGTTTTGTGTGCGGATCGGACGTCGTATGTTGTTGTTCATCCGTATTTGTTGAATTCACCGGAGACCCACATCAGTTATCTAGGTGTCTAGGGGGGAGCGGTTTAGGGGAGTTCTTTTTGGGAGTCGTGGGGATTTGGGTTTATCTGGCTTATATGCAGGTGGCGATCGAGCCGAAAGGCAAAGCGTGCATGGAAGGTGCGGGTGACAGCTTGGACAGGGAATGTGGGAGACCCCCGCACGCACTGATTTGCTGGCGCGTGGGCTTTCCTTGCCTGTTTATTTTGTTGCGCTGCAGTTGTCCTCCTTTCTTCACTATAAATTGACACCTTTGGCGGATAGTGTGGGGCATCTAGCTCGATCCAAGTTTAGTTTGTTCCCATGTGTCAAGGTTGATGTTAAACGCTTTAAGTTTTTGAGAGCATCTTTGAAGCGTTTCTTCTGATTTGCATGGGAATGTTCTCTTCTTGTTCCAGATAAAGACACCTCCAACTCTGAAAGACGTCGTCCTCTATAAAACGCCCAGTATATTGCCTGTCACTGCAGGTGGTGTGGAATAAGTCCACATTCCACACCACACACTCACTGCTCCACCAAGGCTGTAAGACAGATCACACGTGCAGTCGTGATATACACAGAGAAGGGAACACGTTCATTGTCCTACTCCAAGGTCCTGTGTCAAGTTTCACTGATCAGTCTAGAAGACCTGCAAGCTTGCAACTTTAGTTTGCTGAGTCCCATGATATTATGCATTGCGTAAGTTTTCCCATGAATTTCGGCAGCATGGCTCTATGCTAATTTTTGCTGTTATTTTATTTTTTGTTTTTACTTTTTTTTTTGGGCGGGGGGGGGGGGGGGGGGGGGGGGGGGTGGGGGGGGCGGGGGGGGGTTCTGTCAGGATGATGAATGAGACATCAGTTGTAACGTTTAACCTTTTTTTTTCGCTTCGGCCCACTACGTGGTAAAAAACCGTTAGATTGTTAATGAACGTTATATTTAATAGTTTAACATTTTGCCCCAGTTCTTAGTACTCTCTGTGGAGATGAATTTTTTTTTAAATACTAGATTCGGATCGGACAACCTTATGCCAGAACTGCTTTCTTTAAGAGTAAAAAACCGCTTTTTGCATGTTACATTTACTTCACTGTATACATAACTCAAATGTTTTTATACACCCCCCCCCCCCCCTCCCCGGTCCCCCGCTCCTCCATGCGTATTTACTGGCTGGCAACCGACATGACAATTTCCAAATCAGTTCACAGGAAAGTGATAAAAACATATCAGTCTGTGAGACTTCTTAGTTGTTCGCATAAAGAAAAACAGCACAAACTATAATCCACTTCCATTTAATGGGACAGTCCGTGAAAAAATAACATGTTGCGCTGATTTATAACAATGATGGACACATCGTACGCCCGACTACGGTGGGACCTACGAGCGGTGATTGTGAGTTAATGGACTCCTTCCACTGGCCCCGCACAAAGGTCGCGAATCAAAGTTTTCAAAGTGGCCAAAGCAGCGATTGATCACCTTCCCTCTGGGACAAGTGTGAACCAGACACCAGCAAGCCGGAGAGAGATCTACACACCCTCTCTAGCTATAAACCTAAGAAAAGCAGAGGAACTTCTGGACATCAACTCTCCAAAACATCCACTACTCTCTTTTAACGAGATAAAGTGGGGAAAAGTCAGCCAAAGCTAAGACTGATATGACTGAGTGTTATATGAGTTTACATTTTTACTCTTGCACACAGAAGCAGAGTTGATGTGTGAATTTGCATTTAACTTGTGCCAGTTATTTGCTGTTCACACATCATTCATGTTTGAACTTATTTCTAATTCTGTCTGTCACTCGGAGCAAATACACTGTCAGCGCGTAAGCCTAAGTGGAATCACTCCTGAGATATTCTCCGGTGTTTTTTACAAAGTCTCCAGAAATCTTGAAAATTCCTTTCGATGACTAGCTCCAGAAATTTTCTCCCCTTCCATCACTAGTAAGAGAGAGGGTGGAGGTGAAGTTTCGATCAACATGCTGCTGTATAATTCTGATTTCAAAAAAGCATTTTGAGTCCTTATTCTACAGGAGCACACCTGCCACTCCGACTCTGATAGTGGATGCTTGCGAATCTAAGATAAAGGTTCAGATAATGCATTCAGTGAGAGTGTGTCTGTATGCCTCTGTGTGTGTGTGTGTGTTGTGTGTGTGTGTGTGTGTGTGTGTGTGTGTGTGTGTGTGTGTGTCCACGCTAGCACATGCTTCCATGCATGCCGCCGCGTGCGTGTATCAGTGCGTGTGCGTCCGTGAGCGTGCGTGTGTGCAATGCATGTGACGTTGGGTGAGTTCAAAGACCTGTAGAAACATACTGAGAAAAGCAATGCATTTCCCAACATAGAAGAAAGAAGAAGAAGAAGAAGAAGAAGAAGGAGCATTGTCAATGTATTTCTCTATCATACGTTTCTTGCCAGCGAGTAATTAGATGTACAATACAAAGTGTGATCATCATGTTCATGCTGACTGCTGTGTTAGAGGTACTGGTCTGTTGTGCTTTTACTTCTGTTGTTTCTAATGTCTGAAGAAAGACGTACTTTGTTTGTTTCGTAATCCATAATAAACACGCGTGAAATTGTACCTTGTTTATGTGTTCATGTGCTTTTTGCATCGATATTTTGCCATTTTGTGATCGTATCATCTGTTTCCGCCAAATATCCAGTGAAGATAGCTGTTTCCTTTATGATACACTCCAAGTCAAGCGAATGTAGATCTCACTGCGGATCCCTGTATAGAATCATTTTGCTGGTCCGCGACATCGCTGAATTCAGGTAATCGGCAGGAGATTAGGTGACATTTGCTGCCCATTACGCAAAGCAGGCACGTTTTCAAGCCCTAACACACATTCGGCCAATCGTTTGTCTATGTCACGGAAACAGGCAGACATTTGCCTATTACGTGAAATTTACAAAGGCACAAAGGCACACACACACACACACACACACAACACACACACACACACGCGCGCGCATGCACACACACACACGCAAGCACGCACGCAAACGCACGCACGCACGCACACAGCACACACACACACACACACACACACACACACACACACACACACACAGATAAACATATGATAAGTGAAGGTGCGAGTGCACCTCTCTGTCTGTGTCTGGTCTGTCTCCCTGTCTGTGAGGGTGTGTTTGTTGTGTGTGGTGTGGGGGGGGGGGGACTTGAGGGCACTTGTTACGGTTATCTGTCACATGAGAGGAGAGAGAGAGAGAGAGAGAGAGGGAGAGGAGAGAGAGAGGAGAGAGAGAGAGAGAGAGGAGAATCAATCAAATGCAATCACACATGAAAACCAGTGTTCAGCCTAACACACTTTAGCATTAACAGCTTCTTAAAGAGAAGATGCCAATCACGTGATGTCCAACGTTCGGTGACCAACATTTGGAACAGGTCTGAACTGCAAATGGTCATGGAAGGCAGTGACAGTATCGTGAAAGCGCCCTACTCGACGGACTCAGAAGCATTCAGGATACTTTCAGTGAGTGCTCACATCGTAAAACATTCACTGGCGGAAACACTTGCCTCAGTGACCGAAGAAAACATGCTATTGACGGTATGTGTGCAAAACCCTTCTCGTTCCTCCCCGCCTAACTTTCACCAACGAGTTCCCACTTTAATCCTATGTTCTTTAGAAAAAAAAAATGCAAACAAACAAAGCAGAACAAAACAAACAAAACAACAAGCAAAGCAAATAGACATCGACCATTATTAGTCAGTGTGTGTTCTTATAAAAAAGAGTGTGTCAATACCATGTTCTAGCCGCATTTACCTTCATAGTTCCCTACGGAGAGATGGTTTTGTTATTGCTGTTATTTTCAATACAGGTAGTATGTTGTTTATAAGTACTGTAAGTGATTACACGCAGAGAGATTAAGGTACACACACACGCGCGCGCGCGCGCGCGCCAAACACAACACACACACACACACACACACACACACACACCACACACACACACACACACACCACACACACCACACCAATCTGTGTGCATTGTACAAAAGGGGGATAGCCAGCCTCCTTCTCGGTCAGAAGCTGGTAGAGACAAGAAGCTGCCGATAGTGGGCCTCCCTGGGCTCCCTCTATGTCTGTAACCAGATTCTTCCGGCCCACTGATTCAGTCATCACTCGTCAGCAACTGGTCTTCAGTTCGTGAGGCATGTGACCTGAGGTGGAACTATCTTTGATGATGTGTGGCAATGTATTCATACTTCCATGTCGGCTACGGATCCATCCTCTGTTCATTAGCTGAAATGTGTCAGTTCACACAACGGCAGCTTTGGATAACGGCAGTGCCCTGACCAGAACAGATATTATAAGTGTAGTGTCGTGCCCAAAGTCGCGCTGCAGAGCACATGGCTACTTACAGTGCTATTCGAAAGCACTGAAACTATTTCTGAACCACAAACCCGACTCACAATCGGCCACCTCACACGGGAGGCAGTTTCAGTAAACCAGGTTCTGTACAGCATATGTAGGCCAGCAGAATATCAGACTGCATTTCCTCTCCATTCTCACCTGGATCAGGAACTGTATATGCATGATAGATTAATCGAACACAGTTAATGCAGCCACTAATTTCCCTTGGGAGTGAAAATCCTCAGAGGATAGGACAATGGACTGCAGCGACTGCAACCACGGTAGAAAGGGCCGGGTATTCCAATGGTGATGCAGCGCACGCACACACACAAACACACACACACACACACACACACACACACACACAACACACACAACACATTGACTTAAACATTTAGTTGTGTGGTTGTGCGTATGCGTACGCGCGTTCGCGTACGCGTGTGCGCGTGCGTGCGAGTGCGTGTTTGTGTGGTGTATGTGTGTGTGTGTGTGGTGTGCGTGTGTATGTGTGTGTGTGTGTGGTGTGTGGGGTGTGTGTGTGTGTGTGTGTGGTGTGTGTGGCGTGTGTGTGGCAAACGATGTAAGTAAATAAATGGATACAGAAATAAGTAAGTAAATAAATAAGTGCATGCATACATTTATAAATAAACAAACAAATAAATAGCTAAACAAATGGATAAAAAAAAAAAAAACATCTACACAACAACATGGGGACAAAACAATCAGACAAACAACCAACAAACACATCGCACAAACACTAAGCCGTGTCACCCATAGTGGTCAGCAACCCTCGCCCAAACTGATCGACTGTGAGTTCAACTCGCATCGATGTGCCTCTGTGTCAGAAACTGATGTAACACATCCTGACATCAGAACGGGGATCATGAGTGTCGAGCGTGGTGAAAAACAGCATGGAACCACATAGCTTAGTGTTGTTCATTTCATGGGACTGCATTTGAAATGTGCTGACCAAATTCCCTTGCACCTATGAAGATCCCTGCTGTCTTTCGTTGTCTTCTTATCTTTACCTCTCTGTCTTGTCTGTCTGTGTATCTCTGTCTCTGTCCGACTGTCTGTCTGTCTGTGTTTGTCTGTCTCTGTCTCTGTCTCTGTCTCCTCTTTCTCCTATGTCTGCCTCTCTGTCTGTCTTTCGGCTTCTGTCTCGTCTCTGTCTCTCTGTCTCTGTCTCTCCTCTCTGTCTCTTCTTCTCTCTCTCTCTTCTCTCGCTCTCTCTCTCTATCTCTGTATGAGCTAGAGTCCGTACGCACCACCAAACGATAAGGGGGTCAATGGCTACTTACCACTGTAAAAACGATTTTAAACATATTGGCAGTATTTTCCTCAGTGATATATTTGATAGAGAAAATGCAACCTTGCTACATACAACAGTCACATGTTCTCGCAAGCGCCGCGTGCACACACACACACACAAACACACCACACACAACACACACACACACACACACACACACACACACACGGTGTATTCACTAAACAGTTTAGCTATGTGGTTCCAGCTTCAAATCAGGTGCGAAACAGGTTCGCACAAAATGCAAAAAGGAACTTATGGAGAAAGTAAAAAAGGTCTGTGCTTAGAACAAAAAGACCATCAATCATGGTGATCTGAGCAAAGTCGATCGATGTCTAGAAAATTTCACTGATGGTCCTGAGAACGTAGGGAAGGGTTGCTCTTTGAAAGTATTTATTTCAAAACTGTATATGACATAATAGTATACATATATTTCCGTCTAGAATGAAATCGTAATTTACATTTGATAATGGCATGTGTTAAAAAAATGTCACAGACTTATTTCTTTATACATCTATATAAATGGTTTTGTCGCAAAAATGGAGAAATTGAGTGCCAATAATTGTCAAGATGGCTATAGTAATGCCAAGACACATGAAAGAAAGAGAAAGAAACAGAAAAACACCCCGAAGGTGGTGAAGGGAGGACCCAGAGAAGCACCATCTTTACCTCCCTTTAGAGCAGTCCTGTACCACCCTTGGAGGCCTGCGCTGTGTTGACGATGGGTACAGGCACACGCAGCACACACCATTAAAGATATCAAGGGACATAACTGCTCCTGAACAGAGGGTAAATCGGGGCTAGAGGATGCAAACTCTTAACAGCCTTTAAAGTAGCATTTCCCATGGGTGTACCAGCCCGTATTTCATGACTGCAGAGGCCACCGGCGAAAAAAAAACACCACCCTCCAGCTGTTCGAACACATCCCACAGACCCAACCACCCATGCCCACGGACAAATGAAGACAGTGCCACTCCAGACACAGCCAAGCTTTCGCTATACGGTCTTATGTGCCCTCAAGAGAGAATCCAAAGTTGTAGTCTTTTCCCACTGTCAACAGGACTTTTCCCTGGGGTCAGTGATGAATTTCCTCACCGTCACTGGAACTTTTCTCCAGGTCAGCTAGTTAAAGCAAAGAAGGAAAAGAAACGCCCGAAAGGTGCCAGGGGAGGACCAGAGAAGCACTGTCTTCACCGCGCCTTTAGAGCAGTCATGTACCACCCTTGGAGGCCTGCGCTGTGTTGATGGTGGGTACAGGCACGTGCAGGAGACTCCATGAAGAAAAATGAATGCACCAATCCAATAATTGTCAAGATGGTATCGTAATCCAAAGCACATGTATAAATAGTGTCGGTGTTAGTTATCTCTGGCTCAGCACAACTTTAAAATTTCAATACTGAAAAGAAATCATGAGAACTTCGTTCATACCTTTAGCAGACCATTCCCATCCTATGAGCGTTTTTCGAAATCGTGAACTCAGCACCAAATAAGCAAAAAAATTAACTGTCGAGACTTCAAGCAAGAAGCAATCAAACAAACTGGTATACAACAATGAACGTATTGTGGTATTTCTGTACGTGAAATACTCTGAATCAGCGACTGTGGCCATGGCAGAACACAAATCAGGAATCACCAGAATGATGTAAACGAAACACAAGAAGAGTAACATCCGAGTGATTTCTGGGTGAAGTGTCGTCGCGAGTGTTTAGTTGTCCCAGTCATCTGTCTCTTGAAGGGAAGTCGGCGTAGGACGGACTCTCGTGATGACACAACAAACAATCATCGTGAACAGAAGAAAAATGGTTGGTTTTCACAGGTTAGACATATGGGAACATGATGTTTCTGGCAAGTGTGACGTCACCATGGAACAAGGCGTACGACTCTGTAAGCGATGCTTCGATTCGTTGAAGGGTCTGTTCTCCATTTCACAGTGAATGAACGAAGGGTACAGTGGGAAGCAAGAACTCTTAAGTGGCACAAAGAAACTGACAGGGGTATATAACTGCAATCTCCATACGCAAACAAACAGGAACAATTAAAAAAAACACCCGCCATCTTCTCTCTACTCTCTCTCTCTCTCTCTCTCTCTCTCCTCTCTCGGCTCTGCTCTCTCTGCTCGTGATGTGTCTGTGTGTGCTGTGTGCTGTGTGTGCTGTGTGTGTTTGGTGCACAACCGCCGCGCCGCGCGACGGATGCGCCCGCTCGTGAATTACGATATGATCTCTAAGAGAGGTTAGGAGTAGGACCACATATCCGAAATAGATTCTTTCTTGTTTCCCCCATCATATGGCCTATTCCCCCCATTTCCTTTTCAGACACGTATAGTTAGAGATTGTCGTTGACACTGACAATGACGTTATGCTATGTCTAGAGAGTCTCGCCAACTGCCATCTACGACACAGTAAAGAGCTTGCATAACCGGGGTCGTTTCTTAGGCAACTGTTTGTCATTTTCTTATGCAGGGGGGAAAAAACCCCCACTACTATTGCAAAATTGAGTGCTGAAAGTGTCAGAACAGCCGGCGGGGGTAGTTAACACCACAGCAGTTCATTTTGAAATACTAACCCGCAAAAAGTACAAGGGGAGGGAACAAAAGAAAGATTCTACTGCGACTGCCAAAGCTGCAGGTCAGCTGCAAAAAATACCCACGCGTCGTTTCAGGCCCCACGAGAAATATGGCGGCTTTAGACGGGCTGGGAACGAGGTGGCTTTACATGACTACATAACCAACAGTTTCAATATAATGTCAGTGAAGGATGTAAGATTTTTTTTTTATTATTATATTATGTTTTTCTCTTCCTACCACGCAGCCACCCCATCCTCTTCATTACTTATTCATTTCCACAGTAACCGTGGACTCCTTTACAATTTTTCCCTGTGTTTTACTTATTGCTCTTCGTTTCTTTTTTTTTTTTTATTCTTGTCCTGTGCCCGAAAGTAAAAAAAAAGAACGAAACAAACAAACAAGATCAAGACCGATGTTTGTTTTCTTTTTGTAGGGGACTCAAAATTTGTAATGTATTGATACGTTGAATGATTTAGCATACTTTTTTTTCCTAAGAAATCTAAGCTAGTGAAACAGCACATCGACAGAATTTCACAATATTTCCAAAGGCAGTTACTGTTAGACTGAATAAATACAGCGCCGAAAAGGAAAAAAGCTTGTACCAAAACAAGGCAAGAGAGTATGGACAATGCGCTCCTCTCTCTCTCTCTCTCTCCTTCTCTCTCTCTCTCTCTCATCTTCATACACATAATTTTGCATAAGCTCTTTATGGAACTCATTGTATCCTCCAGTATGCATGTTTTTTGTGTTTGTTTGTTTGTTGTTGTTTGTTTGTTTGTTTGTTTGTTTTTTAAGATGTGGGCTAACAAATTTGTAAAGCCATGTTTGTATCAAGGGTCGATAAATCTGACAAACACCCTGCCGTTAATTGGTTTAAACAAATCTTTTCATCACAGGTACGTACAGTTACACAATACAAAGTGAGCAGCAACAAGCTGAATGCTTATAGTGTGCTCTACAAAATGACAATACACAACTAATTTTACTGGCGGCTACAGTAATACAAATATTACATTATTTTTTATGAAAACAAATTGACAGTTTTAAAGTTTAGAAATCGCATGAAGAATACAAAAAGAGAACACCCCCGCCCCCTCCCCTTTCCCGGAAAAAGAGAAAAAAATAATTAAAAAAAAGAAAAAATAATTAAAAAAAAAAAAGATAAAGAAAAGAAACGGACATTAACGAAGAGAGACTATGAGAAACACACCACAGTCACACTAATTTGTTATCATCACAATTTGAAATATAACGGCAACATTTTTAATACAATCTTCTTTTGTCATACCTGAAACCTCCAATAGACAATGTATCTAAAAAACCGTTGCTTCCAGAGATAAACTTATGAACAGCTTCAAATATCAATATATTGGTATCTATATGCAGATTACGGTCACCTTTTAACAGAGTTTGAACATTTCTGTAGTGTGATGGGAGATCGGAAATAGTTTGTGTGCGGGTTTCATTAAAAACGAGGACACAACAGAAAATAGTGTTCAGCTGTTTCCTCCCCATTACCACACTCACACAGTGGGTCGTTATTAGATGGCGGTTGGACATATCGTATCTCAGATCACTGATTCCAAGACGAAGACGGCAATGAATGATTTGGTTTTTTCTCTCGCCATGGTAAAAGTACGGCGGGTATGATTGACAGGATCATCAGCCGATAAATGATGCTTGACTACGCTTAAAGATGGACTGGGTTTTAATATGATCTGGGAGACTATTCCATAAAGATGTAGTTGAAGGAATGAAGGATTTCCGATATATCTCAGTGTTGCATTTGGAGTTGTACGCTCTAACGGCCTTCTCCTGTGATAAGGATTCCTGTCAGATTCTTTTTTTATGTAGTGGACTTACATGGGCTGTTTTTCAGACGTTTGGAAACTTTTGCTTCAATCATATTCTGTTAAATATGGTAGTCAAGGGATCCAATATAACTGGAAGAGATGCAATCAACAACCTGTTGTGAACCAAATCAGGCCCTACTGCTTTTATTCTTGTTCAGATTCAAGTTAACATCCTTAACATTAGTAGCTGTCAAAGAAATGTCTGTAATTTCTGGAACTATGATATGTACGTCTGGCACTTCATCATCACCATCATTTGGACTGAGCAATGAAATTTATTATTGAAGCGTTCGCTTTGTCTGTATTGTTATAGTTTACAATGCCATTACAAACAATTGGAGGTATTTTCGTTCGAGTCAATACCTTTCTTTTTTAAAAAAGATTTTTACCAGGTGCCACCATTCTTTTTTACCAAATTTGTGGAGTTAGAAACCTTATTGTCTAATTCAGCAACATAGTCAAGTTGTCTTTGTCTTTCTCTTGATGTCACATAATTCCGAAATCGACGAAACCTGTACCAATCTTCTGGATCATTGGTATGTTTAGCTATACTGTGTATTGTTTTACGTTCCTCTATTAACAGTCTTATTTCATCAGTCATCCAGGGGACGTCGTCAGGACGTACAATAATAATTTTAGACGGCATGCATAGTTTCGCTTTTTCCATTAATATTTTTGAAAACATTTCAGCACTTTGATCTACTGATCTGTTGCGAGTAATGTCGTCCCAGTTTACAGTGCCTAACAGGTCACAAAAGCGATCTGCATTTAGCTTTCTATAATTAAGTATGGTCCTTTTGAATGGCTGGTTCTTGACCACAGTATGTCTAATCATGGCGCAAGGACTACCACTATGATCACTGCAAATAGCTGGCAAAACGTCAGTGGATGTTACAATGTTGGGGCATTGTGTGAGAACCAGATCCAAACACGTTGCACTCGAATCTGTAATCCTTGTGGGTTCATTAATAAAACTGAGTGAGGCTGTATCGATTCATGATTCCAAGTAAGTACGGTGAGGGTGTCGTAAGGAAATCACTATTGAAGTCACCAAGAATAATACATTTTGATGAAGTATTATTTACCTTACGAATGCTTTCTTCTATCTGATCCCAGTAACTTACAGGGGAACTTGGAGGTCGATAAAATGACCCAACCAGTAGACTACTTTGGCCAAGCTTTGTCTCGACCCATACAGCTTCAAGGTCATTAATATAGAGATTGGTCGAGGTTTACAAACTGGTTTTCCGTGCATCTTATAAAACCATTCGCAAACAAAGAGAAACCAGAGAAATACCGGTTCAAAAAAATGGAAGCACTGGCACGCACTCATCACAACGATTCACACCTGCCAGTCTCTGAATGATTTCGATTCAGACCTCTCCAAAACCAGCCCCTGATTGCGTCGAGTGTTTCCTTCCACTGGGAGCCGACAAGGTGCAAGCCACTTAATAAGTCGAAGCCTTCCCGAAGATGTTCAATACTCAGGCCAACCAAAGCTGGATGGTCATCGTGACCTACCTGCAGGCCGCCGATGGTTTATATTATTATTAAACAGAAAAGGATGGCGTGATTCTTGTTCAGCAAGTGGGGCTTTCGAAAAGGTCATTGTACCACAGACCACTTAGTAAACTTGACCAGTTATATTAAAACCAATTCTCCCACAGAAAAAAAAGTACATTGGCTACATTTTTTTTTATAGATCTGGTTCCAAAGTGAGACGACTGCAGGCGGAAATCTAAGCAAATCTTAAATAAATGTTAGCGAACCGCCGAGAGAAACGTGACAAACGAGTCACAAGTCAAATCACAACGCGTTTCGACCTCTTGTAGACTGTTTTGAAATATGAGATTTCCAGTTGGTTTAAAAGTGGTAAGCATTTTCGGTAATTTATGCTGTATATTATGTCCTAAAGGATTTTGGTATGCTAAATTCATTTATCAAATTTGCCAAGTGATATCTCGATTCTTTTCCAAGATGTAATTAGTTATTCAAAATGGCCACCTTGCAGGAAAGGAAACTCCTTCAGGCATTAGTGGACACAAACTTAAGTGTTTATTTCAGAACATTCTGAATAAAACCTTGAAAGAAAACATAATAAATATTTCAAACTTGTATTGCTCTTCATAATTGTAATGATTGGATCATCTTTCTATCAAAGTGTACCCCCGACCCGTCCCGTCCCCCCAAAGAAATGAAAAAATGGTAATTAAACATCTATACCTTTTAGTTTTGACTTGAAATTCTCTGTACAAGGGAATGCAAAACAGTCAAATCTGACTTAAGAGAATCTGAATGATAATTACATAGGTAAGCCTTTGAATGACAAATTAAACAGCAGAGGAATCAAACAAAAAGAAAGTGTTAAATACAAAGAATGTGCCCAATTCCTTTGAAAACAGATTTAAATTGCTGCTAGACTTTTTAATTTGTCATTTACCTTGCAAAGATGTACTGTCTCCCTGTGTCAATTTGCTAAATCCAATAAAATCTCTTGATTAAGCAAACACAGCCAGCAACGTTAAATTCATGGAACAGAAGCAGGAACCTAACTATTCACGATTCTCTGGTTCAATTCACGTAGTTTTCGCTTTAGTGTACATGTAAATGAAAACGGAACAATGCCTGCTGATAACAAGAGACCATGTCTCTTTCAGTTCATGCTTTCAATTATTGCTGTTTCTGCAGAGTCACCACGGTGCTGCACTCTTGCATGTACTAGTACATTACAGTTTATGCATTTCTGCACTGACAGTTTTGCAACTGCAGCTAATGAGATAAAGGCAGGCTTCAGGCACTGCTGGAAGAGACGTCATAATAGGTGGCAAATGCGCCATCATTGACGACGGTCCATTCCATGGTGTCTGGTTTGGGCAGCAGTGGACGTTGTTTTTCAGCTTGGTTCCAGACAAGTGCCTGGTAATGTGCTCGCTTGATATGGAACGACAGGGCATCAGTGTTGGTGGCGAGTGTTTTCCCGGGCTTGGCTTGAGCAACAGACCTGACCTTGTATCGTCTACAGAAGGCATTGTCCATGTTGCACACTTATTAAAGATGAAGGCCTCTTGCATCAGTACAGCCTTGGTGAGACAGTTTCACCTCTTCCAAGTGTTGCAAGGAGGGTCCATAATGCTCCTTAAAGACTTTCAAGCAAGATTTTCTTGGTATGACCAGCCAGGCACGATGTCGCATCACATTCCACTTCCAGTAAGTGAATGAAATGCCGCTAAGGCCACTCAGGAAAACTTGTCAGAGGGAAGCTGATCTACAATGGTGTGGATTCAAATGTACTCTTTCTGTTTCTTTGACTTTCCCGGCTCACCCACCCACACTTTTTGAGCATGGCATTTTTGTTGAAAATGGGCAAGAAGATAAGGACCAGCACACATCCGTATCGTTGTGCAGCAACAAACACAACTCGTGAAGTTGTTGGCTCTTTACACAGTGAAGAAGATAATCCGAGTGTCGCCGCTCCTCATGTTTGGCTTCTAATTCTCAGTGTTTACATCAGGATCGCTCTGAGGACTCAAACCTGCTCTTCATCACAGAAGGCCACCCACCGGGAAATGACAATGATCTGTTTTGTTTTCAGGTTTGCAGGATCAGTTGGCAAGACAAAGAACACTGGCCAGGTCAGCTTTTGTTCTCTGCAAGGGCAATGAAGTTTTCCCACTTAGTGGTAAAGGGACTTCTCTGCTTTGGATCTCTCTCCTCACGGGCACTGCATGTCTGCCTCGTTTGTGTCTGGTGCCAACCTTGATGGACATTTCATGGTACCTGTCAAACACAACACCAATTCGAGTGAAGCACACCGCACCACTCTGAAGAACAGATTCAACAACTGTGGCAGCTAGGTCACCAAAGGGCTTGGCGTTTTTGGTGACTTTCCAATTACAATCGCAAGTGCTTGGCCATCAATGATGAGTGTTGGTTTTTTCTCCAAGGTCCAGCAGGTTGAAGGTTTGGGGGGCAAGGTGTGCCACCAATCAAAGAGCATCTTCTAAAAGGGGATTTCTCTGACCAGAACGGAGATTGCCAGTCATTTCTGCTATAGCAGCCGGGGCAGGAAGAAGCTTATACTGTAGTATGTCTTGCAGATTGACGTCTCTTCCAGCTCTGTATCTGTGAAAGTCGCTGCAGAAACTTTCTGGTCGGCCTAGATGACTTTCTGTGCACTCGTATTTGGATTGCTTTTTGCTCCAATTCGAAACAAGGGTTGCAAATGTCAGGCATTTGTTCCTGTGCAAAGTGTCTCTGAACTGCTCTTGTCGGTCGTTGCAGACAACAAGCCTTTCTTCAACGAATTTGATCAGCTGGACTTGACCCTTTTCCTTGACTGTCAACTAATGTTCAGTGATGTTGCTGGGGGATAACATCCTTTGTTGCACTGTTCTGCAAGTCTGTGGGTGCCTCGTCTGTGAAGAGCTTGAAGGTTTGCAAAGTGTTCGGCAGCTTATTTTCATCCCTATAGTACAAGCCTTTGTCTTGCAGGTTGCTTTCATTGTGTGTGAAGTTGTCATCTTGCCTCAGTCCAAAGGTACATTTCGTTCAACTGCTGATGTGTGAGATCTGAGGTTGTAGGAGGGGGCCCACCTGTGTTCAGCGCAGCGTGTAGTGTTTTTTGGTGATGCCTATTATTCCCACCCTTCTTCCCTGTGTCGTTGAGCCATTCCTGACTTTTGGTCAGGGTCAACTTGGTACTGTTGAGGTGACCTCTTGACTATGAAGGTGCCCTTTTCAAAAACTCTGCCTTGACGTTTTCTGGCAACTGATTCATCTCACATAAGTAGATGGATCCCAATTTGGCGTAGTTGTGGTGGTTATACCACATGAAATAGGGCAACATTTCGCCAAAAGCATGCAGATATAGTTGCCAAAGCCTTCTCTGTGTGCTCTGGTGAAAAGTAGGAGAATCTACACCATCTGATTTGTATGTCCACGAGAACTTGAAGTTGGGATTGTCATTGCTCGAGACAAATGCATCCATAGCCTTGCTGACGTCTGGAGAAGCCAACAACTTCATCATTCCAGCTGGGCCATCAGTGGGACAGTTCATCCTGTATCTCTCTTTCTAGATCTTGGTCTGTGTCTTTGATGAACATCAAGAGCTTGGGAGCAAGCAATCGCCAAAGTGCTTGAAGTGTCAACTTGTGTCCTCTCATCCCCTGGGCGTAGGACTTTCCAGACATCACCCGCTCTGCTGTTCCTGGACCAAGATGCTACTTTCAACCCAAGCGTCCAGAAGACCTGATCCCTGTGCTGTCCAATAATCTGAAGAAAGTTCATAGCGGTATGAAGTCTTCTAATCTCACAATCAAAAAGTCTTGGTACTCTGGTTTGGCCCACTTGAGCTCCATCAGTCTCCATAGTATGAAAATAGATATGACAATCCGATGTCTTAAACGATATGAATGCGGTTGTTTGCTGGTGGTTTGTGGATAACATATTATCAACAGTTAATACCAAGCAGACATTTCAGTGTTAAAATCTGTTTTAATTTGGTATAGCTATTTGGGGAGGTTTAAAGGAGTATTGTTTTACTTTGGTTGACTCAGTTGTTGATTTATTTTAATAAATGTACATGTTCATTTGGCATGGCGGCCAAATTGTTTTAGCCATTACCATGAGTGACTGGGGCAAGGTGGCGCTTGGCAAATTGTAGAAATGGATTCTGCATACCTTGAACCTTCAGAAAAAAAAAACATGGTTGCCACAAATTAACAAAAATGCCTACGGGTATTGGCTTTTTCTGAAAAAGAAACTGTCTATTAGATCTTCTTCAGGTAAGACAAAAACGAATAAAATAACGAAAAATCACTTAGCTTTTAATTGCTTCAGAGTTCAGTGCAAGGAAGAAGGCGTTGAATGAGAATGAGGCTGTTGGAAGGGTGGGCGTGTTGTGTGTGTGTGTGTGTGGTTGTGTGTGTGTGTGTGTGTTTGTGTGTGTGCGCGCGCGCGCGCGCGTGGGTGCACGTGGGTGTGTGTGTGTGTGTGTGTGGTGTGTGTGTGTCAAGATAGGAACTTTGCATCATCTCCACTTGCCTTCGGATAAGATAAAAGAGAAGTGCAGAAAATGCGCATGCAGGGAAGCATGCAGGCTTTTTTTTTCAGCGACAAAAACAAAAATCTAATGCATTGAAACATTCCAACGTTGTGGCACAATTTGCGTAAGCTTTGGATTTTGTGCAATGTGTGGGAGCACAGGGATGGTGCGGACAGTAAGTGGGGGGCGAGTTGTGTGGGTGGATGGTACGGACGTGCCAGCAAGTGCGTGGGTGTCCGTAAGCAGCCTACTCTCCGCAATGACAGGGGGTGTAAAGGGCACGTGCTTCTCCTGTGATGTTGTCATGCAAACTCTTCACGTCTGACAGTGAACGGAGCCTGGGAACACTGGTTCTGCCAAATTAAGCAGCCACCAGCTACGCTTACCGCCTTTAGAATACGGTTCAATAATACTTGCTCCAAATGTTCGTAACCGACCTTCTCTGACGTCATCTAGATGCTGCTGTTTTATGTCTTCAGTGCTGCATGTGTCTGGCGTTTGACCTCAGCTGGTACCTATATACCTTGTGTCCAGTTTGAGGACAGCTTCATGCAAAGATTTAAGAGATCATCGTGCATGTGCAGTTTTCTTTTGTACCATCCTTTAACCAGTGTTAGAATTTTGGCACAAACTCGGAACTATGATATTTCAAAAAAGGCAAGATGGAACCTGTCGCTGATTTTTTTTTTACACATCCGTCTATCTATCGATTAATCGATCTATCTGTTTATATAAATGATGAAGATAATAATAATAATAATAATAATAATATAATAACAACAACAATTTAATTTATTTAAGAAACGTTACGCCTGAACCTTTTGTGAGGCACCAGGCGGGCACACACGCACACACACACACACACACACACACACACCACACACACTGCACTGAATGAAGTTGTGCCTTCAACATTGCGAGTTGCTCTTCGAGCAGCTTGGTCAGCTCTCTCATTGGATTTGGAAAAATGCCGCAGTGAGAAGGCACCCAGCAAAAAGTAATATTGATTCTCTTCATTGATAGAAGATGCGTTAGGTAATTCATTTCCGTTGTTATCTCATTACGAATCTTTGAATTCGGTGATTGTAAAACAGAAAGCGCTGATCTAGAATCACTACAAAGTAGAAGTTGACAATTTTTTAGTGGAAAAGAATTTTAGAATATACTTTAGAGACGTTAGAATTGCTACTGGTTCTGCAGTAAAAACACGTTTTTCTTTTTTTTTCCCCAAATGATACAATTTCTCCACTTTTAAGGTTGGTATGATAAAAGCTGCGCCAGTGTTACGATCATCTAGTACTGACCCATCCGTAAAACTTTCAAGTGATCTTTATACACATTTTCCAAATGGCAATTTACATCGCTTTTAAGAAAGTTTGGAAGATCGTTTTTACTTACTACAGTGTAATTTTTGTCAAATCGAGCTTTGATTTTGTTTCCCATTTGGGAATGGGTGCACATAGAAGGGGCTCGAGGCGATTTTAATTTGATTTACCATTTGATTCTTTCATAGAGTAGAAGTTTATGTCTGAATGGATACAGTTGATTTTATGCTTCTAGCTCTTTTTGCAAAATCAGAATTCAGAATGTTATGCACTGATAAATAAAGATTCAAACGACAGGGTTTAAACATTTATTTGAAAAAACGCAGATTCTCTATATTATAAATGTGTTAAACCAAGCCCTGATATTAACCCTAAACAAATTAGAAAAATCTAAGCTCCAATTTTTCAGAGACGCAGAAAGCTTAATGCATCGCATGTGATTAAATTCACCTCGAACTAAATAACTGCAAAAAAATGTCTCATGTATGTGTGGGGGACCTCTCAGTGTAAGTCATCTGTTATTGGACTGTGCAAGAACAAAAATAGTAGTGCAAAGGGAAGGTGTTGAAATTTTACCTGATAGATCGACTTTCACTGAACTTGCCTTACATGTTGAATAACTATCTTTTCATGTGTTCAATTTGTAAACATTTATTACAAAGCTCAGTTTGGAATATTCCTTGGAATTATAACTTAACTTTTATCACAGAACTTTTTTCTTTCAACACATTTGAACAAACACATGCTCATCTTTATCAAATTCAATCATTAGTATGATGCCGCTTACAAATAACATACAGCATAAGATTGTATTACATACACTCTGTAACTCCTCAACTATACGCTTATTGAAGTGTCCAAAACTGGAAAAATATGACCACGTTAAGACTGGAAAATGTGCTGAAATGAAGACCATTCAAAGGACTGCTTCCACCTTCATCAGATGCACCTCTAGTGCAGAACACTATGGAAAGAACAGAAAACTAGTTCCATTGGACATGGTGAACTTACTGTATTTCTTTGAAAACTGTGGCACTCTGAAAATCACATCATAAACTTACCTATTCACACACACACACACACACACACACACACACACACACACACACATGCTCATCTCTCTCTCTCTCTCACTCTCTCTTCTCTCTCCTCTCACACTCTTCTCTCTCTCCTCGGGGTTCTCCTCTCTCTCTCTCTCTCTCTCTCTCTCTCACACACCCACACACCACACACACCCACACACAAACACACACACCACACACACACACACACACACACCACACA
This sequence comes from Conus betulinus, assembly GCA_016801955.1. Classification (NCBI taxonomy): domain Eukaryota; kingdom Metazoa; phylum Mollusca; class Gastropoda; order Neogastropoda; family Conidae; genus Conus; species Conus betulinus. The sequence continues at coordinate 25,830 of JADBJO010022128.1, forward strand.
CACACACACACACGCATACACTACCCACCACATACACACACACACACACGCGCGCGCGCGCGCACGCGCACACTCAAAAATGATTGCACGCACTCATACTACTTTCATCATATACTCTATCACTACAAACCGCCTGAAATCACTTTATGTGGGAAGACCTTAACGGAAGAACAACTACTAATATGAACAACTAGTATGAACCCATCAAATCAAATATAAGGCTTGGTTGTATACAACCGATTAAAATATCGAAGACAATCCCCATAAAACCCGACACGCTGAAGCTTTTGACATCACGGTGTTTGAATGAACAGAATCAATAGAACTAAAGGTCAAAGTAAAAGCGAAGTATAAAGTGCCCATTTTTGGCTTTACTTTCCCTGTTCTCTCATCATCTATAGATAGTCATTTTTTGTGCAATCGCACAATATTTTTTAGCGCGCGCGCATGTGTGTGGGGTGTGGGTGTGTGCGTGTGCAGGGGACTGTGTAGGTGAAACTTTAGACTGACGATTTTCTGCAATCAAGAGCACTAGCCTAAAGCAAAACGTGGCAAACATTTAAATTTTCCAGCCATCCTGTGTGCAAAGAAAATTTGCACCTGTAAATAGCGTTTTCCAAAACATTGTAAATTTATGTAACCGAAATGTTGGTGGAAACTGTGCCATCACGATCGCTGCTTTCATACGCTGTTAGAAATTAGGTAAATGATACGATGTACACAACACTGCAACCCGTGTTATATTTTACATCATTCAGGATCAGACTATGTAACACATATTTAGCATACACGGTGTGGGGTACGAGTACAATTATGATTAGATTCAAGAAACAGGTGCCTCTTGTAAATATATCTTGCCAAATGTAGCTTAGCAGGGTGATTTGAAAGTTGTAATCAAAGTCAATCAAGTGAGTGAATAATTATTCACGTCACAAAAATAGCACTGTTTCTTCGTGCACATACATTTACAAATGAAGGCCTGACGCATCATCATGTGTTTAAGATTATATTGTCAAAATCAAACACATATAATATTGAAATCTCCACGCTGGATGCGTTAAACGAAACACCATATAATAGACGTTATTTGATCGGTGACACACGTCTTAACACAAAGGCAATAAGTCAAAGGCGGCAGAAACATTTTCATAACATATATTGGGCTACGCCAGGGTCACTGTCTGGTCCCTCCTTTCTCCACTCACACCTCTCTTTGCTCACCATGTGCCACTGCAGGTTTTTTGACTCTTTCACAAGGGCCGAGTTTTTGCATTCATTTGAATTCGTTACTTTTTTGTCATGCAAGTAAGATCGGCAGGCACATCCCCATTCCTAATTGGGTGAAGCAACCCAGGCTTCCAAGGGTGGTGCATGATTGATTTCCCAGGCTGGTTTGTTCGGCGACTGAGGACAGTACATTTTCTGGTCTCGCCCGGCCATCGGGGTGTCTTCTTCTTCTTTTTTGTTCTTAAGGTGGAGAATGCGGTGTTAGTCAAAATAAGCAAACTGACTCTTTTGTCTTGATGGTGCAAAGCAAGGATGATGACAATATTATGAGTTTCATTCTGCCTTGAAAAACACAACGACCGGGCTGTATCACGTTTCTTTCTGACAACAGGGAGTGTAAGTTTCCATCAGCTACGCTTTCGGTAATACACTGGCGTATACATGCTTAACCCAGATCGTACAATATGCATCCATTTTAAGTATAATACAATTGACTGAATATTCCATTGTAACAAACTAGCATTTATCGAGTCACAATGGAACCCACCTCCTCCCCAGTGACAGACTAGTGTATGACTGACTAACTATTTTGTGTTCGTTATCCTTCTTCGTCTATTTAGGTGTATTTCTTTTTTTTATTTTTTTTATTTTCGTCCCTGACAAACAAACAAAAAAGTTAACATAAATTATTTAAAGTTTGACCGTCAGGCAGGACTGCTACGACAACATTCACATTCCCCCCCCCCCCCCCCCCCCCGCCCACACCCACCCTCTCGGCGAGGAGGGGAGGAGGAGATTGAAGGGTGGGTGTTTCGATGAGGGTCAGGGATAGGAGGGAAAGGGGGATGATAGAGGTTCAAGGCGTGTAGTTTTACGTGGATAGAAGAGAGAGAGAGAGAGAAGAAGAGAGCGAGAGTCATGAGTGCATACTCTTCCCACAGTGAGGGACGGGAGAAAGGCAGGGGGAAGGGGGGTAGGGACTTGTGTTCTCTCATCGATGTTTTTTTTCTGCAGTAAACACAAACAACAAAACAAAACAAAAAGAACATTTGCATCAGATTGTTAACGGAACCTGATTCTGTCAATCGAGCGGCTTTCCGGCTACGCTCGCCGTATTCATACTGCGTTTTTGTGACACATGTGACTCCAAACTGTTTCTCCTCTGGCGACATATGTTTACAACAACGAGACGCGCGCGCGCTGCGTGCGCGTGGTGTGTGTGCGTCGTTGTGTGTGTGTGTGGAGAGAGAGATTAGAGAGAGAAAGAGAGAATTGGTTGTGTACATAACTCCATGCGTGCACGAGGGTGCTTTGTTGAGCTCCAATTTTTTCGTATCACACACCCCAC
>JADBJO010022129.1:0-17500 GCA_016801955.1 Conus betulinus
AAATCTAAATTGCTCGTTAATTTTCGTTCTTCTGAATGTGTTTGTATCTTGCCTGAAGATGACCTAAGAGGTCGAAACGCGTCGTGCTTTGTCTTGTGATTCGTTTGTCGACGTGCTTTTTTTTTTTCAAAACTTTATTCATACTTTGTCAAATCTGTATTATGCAATCACCTTTCTTCCTTCATTCTTTCGGTTGTCACAAAGGTGCTTATTATATGTAATGTGTCATCCATACCAACAGCCAAACGGCTTCTCTCTTCGGAAGGCTGATAATGGGATTTGGCATGTGCGCAAGATGTTAAGCATGCATTCACACATGGAATATCAGTTTATGGTCTCATCCGAACATTTTGAGAAAAGGAATCAGAATCAATCTTCACTCCGAGGTAAAACATCCCCACGTACTGAAATCCTGCAGAGATTTGAACCTTATCATCATTATTATTGTTATTCTACTACTACTACTGCTGCTGCTACTACTACTACTACTATGGCTGCTACTACTACTACTTCTACTGCTACTACTACTACTACTGCTGCAGCTACTACTACTACTACTACTACTGCTGCTGGTGCTGTTACTGCCACTCTATCATTCTTATTAACTGTTATTATTATTATTATGTTATTGTTGTTGTTCTTGTTTTTTGTTGTCATTATAATTATTATACAATTATTATTGTTATTATTAATATTATCATTGTTATCATCATTATTAGTAGAGTATTAGCGTTATTGTTATTATTATTATTATTATCGTTATTATTATTAATATTGTCATCATTATCATTATCATTGTTATCATCATCATCATTATTGTTATTGTTATTATTATTATTATTATTATACTGTCCGGAAAAAAAAGAAACGCATACTTTTAATATCTTCGTTGTGAATGCGAAAGCGCTGATAAGATGTAACCAACCAGTGGAAAATGTTGGTTTACGTCTGTGTTTCACGTGTGTCACGCATTATAGCGCCAATCGGACTGCACGTGCACAACATGGCCACTTGGTCAGTTTTTCATTTTTCGGTCGTGCTTTGCGCCTGGCTGAAGCAAATTCATGCACGTTTTAGTGAATGAATGCTCAAAAGAAGGCAAACAAAATCATACACACAGTGAGTCATTCTGAGGAAAAATCCAGTTCGCAAGTACAAAGTGCAAATTTGCCGCGACTCAGTCAGCAAGAAAGTGTGTAAACGCACTGGGGCGTTTGCAAGCTGGGCCAAGTCAGCCTGAAGTCGCCAGACACTTCAACGTGAGCCAGAGCACCCTCAGCAGGCTTCTGAGTGGTCATCGCATCAGCGGCTCCATGGCAGACCGACCACGCCTGGAAAACCTTTGGCAGCAACTCCAGCTCAAGACCGCTACACCCGAGTCAGCCACCTGCGAAATCGCTTTCAGTCAGCCTCAGCAAGCGCCCAGCAATTACCCGGAGGTCAGAGAATCCCTGACCAGACTGTTTGGAATCGCCTGCATGCTGCAGGGCTATGGGCTTGCAGACCTGTCAGAGGACCTGTCCTCACACAGCGTCATCGTGGGAACAGGCTGCAGTGGGTTACTCAGCATCGTCCCTGGACCCTCAGAACCACTTGAACAGGGTTTGGTTCAACAGACGAGTCTTTCTTCCTGCTCCAGCGCCATGACAGGAGGAGGATGGTGTACTGCAGACATGACGAGCGTTTTGCCCAGAACTGCGTGGATGAGACACCTGCCCACGGTGGTGGAGGCGTCATGGTGTGAGGGGGCCATCCACTTTGCTGGCAGGAGTCCCGTGGTGCGAGTCCGAGGCACGCTGAACGCCCAGCAGGACGTGGCTGAAATTCTCCAGCCTCATGTCCTACCTCTTATGGACGGGCCTCTCACGCTGTTCCAACAGGGCAAAGGCCAGGCCTCATACTGCGTGACCAGCAACGCAAACCCCGGCCAACATAACAAACAACAACAACAAACAACGTTATTCCTTGGCCGTGAATGTCGCCAGATCTCAACCCCATTGAGCATATATGGGATGACCTGGACAGACGAATCCGGCCGGGGCTGCACGCTCCTGACAACGTCAACGAGCTGTTCACCACCCTCCAGGAGGAGTGGGACACCATGCCAGCAGAGGTGAGCCGCAGTGTGATCCGTTCCATGCCAGCAGGTGCCGGGTCGTTGTTGCTGCAGGTGGTGGACATACCCCATACTGAGTCCTCGCTGCCCGGATGGGGCAACGTGAATTGTATGGACACTGGAAATGAAACTGGGATTAATGACCTTTCAAACAAACAGAGTTTGTTGTGAAATGATGTCAATCGAATATTTGCTAAATTGATGAAATTTGAAATAAATTTACTTCAACAGAATCATGCGTTTTTTTTTTTTTTTTTCTCAACAGTATAGTATTACTATTATCATCATTCTTATCATCATTTTACTACAACAACAACAACAACAACAACAACAACACAACTACTACTACTACTACTACTACTACTACTCGTTTTATTGTAAGGTCAGTCATCAGTGTCCCTTGTGTTTGAAAACAGGGAGAGAAGATTTGCAATGACAAGGATCCGTCAAATCTCTGTGATGTTTGCCTTTGTTATGTCTGGCTACCATGTGTAAAAAAGAAACAAGTGATCGGAAAATGAACTCACTACATGAGACAGAGGACTGCATTGTAGCAAGCTGAATTCCTTTCGATCTGTTTTAGAAATAGTAATAGTAGTTGTAGTAGTAGTAATATCTGTAATAGTATTAGTTGTAGTAGTAGTAGTAGTAATAGCAGGAGGAGGAGGAGGAGGAGGGAGGAGGAGGACATGTATTGAAAGATTTCTTAAATCAATCCATCCATCATATTCATTTCCATATTTCGCTCTTTCAGTCAGTCTTCCAATTAGTCAATCGAGCAATCAGTAAATGAGTCAGTCAATTAGTAGTCAGGAGCCGCTTATGTAGACATAAGCTACAGAAAGCTAGATTTGATGAAAGTGATTTGCACATTTCTAACTATCTAAGAATTGAGATTAAGATTTTAGAAAACTGCTCGAGTTCCATTAACGTTGTACTGCCATCATTCAGCAATGACTGGTCTAAAATCTCTTCCAGTGGCAGCTACCGCCACACTCTTTACTACATCCACCGCAAAAACTACAAAATTACATCGTTGTCATTGACCTGATCACTCTCTGCTCAAATGGAATAGACTGCAAAACACGGATATGATCTTCCAAAATTCCTTTCTGAACTTGGTGCCAGTCAAACAAATATATATAAAAGTTGACGGCACTATTACTGTACCACATAAATCTGCTGACTTCAATAAAGATCATAATATTTCCTGGGAAAATCGGACCACCTGTTTTTAATATAAGGTGTCCCATGATCATGTTTAAGGTGGTTGGCAGTGTCAAGAGGAAGAAAAGAAATACTGGTAGAAATTAAAGGTCACAGTCAACGAAGACAGTTTCTGTTGTCTGGAATCCTGGGTGGTTTGTTGTACAGAAAAGACGTGTATCTGTTCTCGCAGGTCTGAACAGCGTCCATAGAAGAACCACTGTTGCTGACTACCAACAATATGGTAGGTAATAAACAAAATTGAACTAGATCTATCCAAGGCCATATCTTGAGATATAAAAGTGTTTATACATCCATGATGCACTCCTAGAAGTAGCACACACCCCGTAAACTACATCAAATCCAAAGAGAAAGTGACAATTGATCAGAATGATCACGACAATCACTATACCGACAGAAGCGCGAGACATTCCCTTGTCCACACAGCAGCACTGACACGAAGTGGCCACAGTACAGAAGCTGCTCTCAGCATGGTGAGTGTCACGAGCATCCACGCAGACACAGGTCGTATCATGTACGTCATCGTAGTTAGGACCTTGCACTGCCAGGAACCCAGGCCATCAAACCTTTGTACATGAAATGTCATCATAAGAAGTCTGTGCAAAGGACCTCGGACTAACATCAACTGGTCAGACCAGGCCAAAACCTGGAGGAAAACACTGTACGTGGATGCTGGAAGACGGTACATGATCAGAATGATCATGAAGTTTTCCAAAGATTCCAAACACAAGCACAATAGGATAACAAATCATTAGGATCAAGAGGGCGATCTTCCCAACGTTCGAACAGCGCAATCTGAACATTCCATTCCTGGTCGGTTGGATTCTCCATTTACTGCTCACTTCAAACATACTGCTCACTTCTATTGTACTGTTCACATCCATTTGTACTGTTACATTCATTGTACTGTTCACATTCATTGTGCTGCGCTCTCTTCTGTTGTACTGTTCACATCCATTGTACTGCTCTCTTCTGTTGTACTGCTCACTTCCAATACACTGCTCACGTACATTTCACTGTTCTCCTCCATTACACTGCATACTATGAAGACTTAATCTGAAGGAGAATACACTCGAGTGAGTTGTTGTATTCGAGTTGATCTATATCAAAGTTCATAACGAAAACTGACCACCTGTCTGCCATAAAAATACAGAGACATACCTATGGATAATGAAACTGTCTCTGTTTTAAAACAAAAACAAAAAAAAAAAAAAACAAACAAACAAAAAAAACAACCACACAAACACACAAAAAACAACAACCAGCGTTAGATGAACGTCTAATGCAGCTATATTCTACCTCACCTTTAAATGCTACAATGAATTAAAACTATGATCATACTAACACACGTCTGTATCATCTCCCCATTCGGAGAGAGATGCAATGCTGATCTACTATGTATTTTGCTTTGCAGAGAGAGAGAGAGAGAGAGAGAGAGAGAGAGAGAGAGAGAGAGAGAGAGAGAGAGAGAGATTAATTATAAGTGTGTGATGTAATGTCGAATTATGTCACGCTGTTAGTTTCATTTTAGGTGTGTTTCGTTTTGAGTTTTGTTGTATTTTGTCGTGTTATATTTGTGTCATGTCATTGCATTGCATTGTGTTGTGCTGAGTTGCGTTGCATTCCGTTGGATTGCGATGTATCGTTTTATCAGTTTCCTAATCAAGTTAAAATCTCTTTAACAATCACTCACCATCATTAGTATGCAATATGAAAAAAACCAACTTGTTCCAACAGATCTGATGTATTTTCCATCAACATGTCAGCTTTTACAGTTGTGTTGAACTGACAGATCAGATAGGAAGCACCAGATCAGGTTGAACCATGTTGTTTGTGAAGATCGATTGAAAGTAAACTCCTCGATAAAGCCTTTGCTAAAACGCAATAGGTATTGAGTTGATTTTGGTTGCGATAGTGTTGAGATGATTACGGTTGACGTAGGTTATTATCAATCCAAATCCTGGCGCAACTGGCGAAACGGGCTCACGTTTTGCAGAAGCATGATATTAAAACGAATTGTAGAAGTATTAAAACGGATATTAAACGCATGTCACTGTAATACAAAGTAGGAAGTTCTTAGAAAAACAGTGTTGGCACTTATACTGGTGGGCAAAAAGGTCGTGGAACGTATGACAATTTGTGCATCTCTGTGTGAATCCATTCGTGTGCATATGCCCATGCTCGCTCGCATGCAGACTTGTCAGCCATGTATCTGCATGATTTATAGCTGTCGGACGGAGATGATTTATCTGTGATGTGTAGAAAACCTCATCATTGGCCAAGCATTTGATTTATTTCTTTCATGTGCTGAATGCTCACGATGCTTGGCCAGTCTTTGCACCCGCACATAACTTTACAACTTGTGTCGACAAAGACACTGAAGTTGAGGGCAGAGAGGGAGGGAAGGGCAGAAGGGCAGAGAGAGAGAGAGAGAGAGAGAGAGAGAGAGAGAGAGAGAGAGCCCGCAGGGATGGATACTGAGCAAAAGTTAACTGTTCGACAACATATACATATTTTTGTATATATATATATATATATATATATATATATATATATATATATATATATATATGTATGGGTGTGTGTGTGTGTGTGTGTGTGTGTGTGTGTGTGTGTGTGTGTGTGAATTCTTTCTTTACTTAAGGCTGTGATTGTTGTGATACTTAAAGCTATTTGATTTTGATCACGAATGCATCAGTGCTTTTGGTTAAAACTCTATTGCATAGGCTCTGCGACAAATACAGATGTAATCCCGGTAACAGAAAAAGAAAGAACAGGAGAGGAAATAGAGAAGGCAGATGGGGAAGATGCTGACCAGTCTAAGTGAAGACAGCTGGGATGTTTCAACATGTTTCATGTATTTCTAGTCACATCCTTTGACGTGAAAGGTTGGAGTTTGTCTACAATAAGCTCCTGTCGAACATATTATGAACTGTTAGTTTCATTGGTGTCTATTTGTTCTGTGTGGTCTGTGTTGGAATTTCTCCAGGCGATTTGGTGTGGTAAGCGGCATTCGTTTGGAGTTAAGACGTGTAATTATTTTATCATGGGAGGAAAAGTCACGCTACTTGTTCTTTATTCACTGTTTACTATTCTCTACATTATTTCAGATTTTCTTTCTTCTCAATCACACCAAGCTACCGGTATTTGTGCTGTTCGTCGCCTTGTTTGTTTTCTCTTTTTAAGGAAAAAAACGTGCCATCTGTCATCATTTTTTTTCCTTTGCTGTCCCATCCCTCTGCACCACCTCAGAGGCAGTGCACCCACGCCGCTCATTCCGACACTTTGCCCACAACCACAGCCCGCCGGCCCCGCCGCAGCCCCGGCACCGGCAATCCACAGGGAGCAGTCAGTGTCAAGTCGTCAAGAGGCAACCCACCGGGAGGAGACACTGCACTGCTGCCGAGTCACTTCGGTGGTGTTCAGTGGCGCCTGTTCTGATCTAACATACGCAGGACACCACCTACTAAGCCCCCTACTGACGGCAATAACTACGTAGTCGCGGAGCCGGCGTGAGTGAGCTCTTCCTCCGGAGGGCGCCACCATGTCCGTCCAACGACAGCCCCCATGGACTCGCCGATACTGGTGACCACGACAGAACCAAACCAAGGCCACAGACGTGGAGAAGACATCGAAATTGAGGTCACCACGACAGCAGGGCATGAAGGGCCACAGAATTCGAGACTTTTTTATGCTGATCGACGAGAATGAGGATGATTAAGATGATGCTACGGATTTCCATTTCGGTCTGAGACTGCATGACAGGGCTGTACTCTACGCTTCCATTCATAATATATCCCGGCGTCAACCAGACCCGAGAGACACAGGCATCTGCAGTGTTGATCAGAAAATTTGAGCAACACTCTCAGAAACGCATCCATTAAGTGGATGAAACTCGACTGTGTGGTCCCAGTCTTCCCAACTGAGTCCGCAGCAAACTCAACTCTGGGTAGGAACCGGTCTGGGCAGAAAAACCCACATGACTCTGATGGGATTCGAACCCACGACCTCCTAGCCGGGAGCCCGCGACGCTAACCATTTCGCCACGGCGGCTGGTATATCTTTAATCAATGTTAATTTGTGTTTGTTCATTTCTCCAGTTGTTACTGCTATATACATGTGTCAAGTACGGGGTACATCAGCAATGCTTGGAACTATGCTTCTGTCTTAGAGGAGGGGGAAATGTTTCCCTTGTTTGTTCTGTGTCCTCTGTGTTGGAATGTATTCTTGTCGATTGGGTTTCGTAAGCAGCATTCCTTTGGAGTTATGGGCGTGTAATAATTTCATCATGTGAGGAAGAATTACCTGACTCCTGCATTATACGTTTCTGTTGTATAAAGACTGTTTTCTTTTCCTTTCTTTTAGATGTTTTTCTTCGTTTTATGTGTCGGACTTAACATGATTTAGAAACATGCACACAAAAACAGAACACAGAGAGGCGATTATAAAGAAGGAGAGCAGAGTACATTATGTCGGAATATGTTGTGCACAGACATGTGAAATGTCTTGTTCTCATATTTTGACATAATTGTTCTGAAATATGCCATCACATAGGCATGTTGTTGTGGTATTTCTGATCATATGTTCCTCGACATTTCATGCCGTTGCAGTCACATGCATTCTGACCGCCGTGTATGTGTGTGTGTGTGTGTGTGTGTGTGTGTGTGTGTGTGTGTGTGTGTGTGTGTGTGTGTGTGTGTGTGATATTCAAGATTCAAGATTCCATAGTTCAATGCCTTTGAAAACCGTAACAGGTTTTGTATGACACAAATGAATAGAGGAAAGATAAACGAAAGCAAATAACGAAACACAAATATTCATGCTTGTTGTTGTATCCAACTATCATTATGTTATATCAAGCTGGTCTTGTCATGCATTTTACCTTATCGACACTTTGAAATAGTATACACATATTTTGAGATCTCGCTCATAATTACGTCATTTGATATTAAGATAGATGGCAGTGCATTTTGTATATTGTATTTGTCTTTGATGTGTTCTAAAAACTGCCTCCTTATATCGTTATATTTAGTAGAATTATCTAAGAGATGAATCAGGTCTTGTACTTCATTACATTCCAAACACAGTCTTCTTTCTCTTGGTGTCTTAGTATATCTACCTTTTTGTCTATTTTTAAGGTCGTGACAAAAATCCTTAATTTACATAATGTTCGTTTTTGATTGAAGCTTATGAAAGAGTCTGCGAAATACGGTTCCATTCTGTAATCTGAAGCAATATTGTTATAAAATTTAAGTTTTGACTCTGTTTCTGATTTTTTTTCCCTCCAAAATAATACATATTCATCTTTTTAGTTTATTCTTGACCACGTAACACAACTTGTTAATATTAAAAGTAAGCTGGTTATTCCAAACATGCTTCAATCCCATGAGGCTGAAAATTTGTTTGACAAATTTAAACCAAGGTGTTTGAATGATCTTCATTGTTTAACATGTTAGTGTATATGATTTTGATAAGCGAGTTGTCTTCAGATTCTAAAATATGATACCAAAACTTTATTATCTGATGGATTATTGTTAAGCTAATTGGAAAACTTCCGAGTTCTCCAATTACAGCTAAGCTTGTAGCTTTTTTGTGTACACCTACCATTTGCTTGAAGAATTTGTTTTGAGTATGTTCATGTGGTAAATTATTTGAAAGGCAATAACTGAAAAGATTTTCTAAAATTGAAATTATCATTAAATTTTACGCAAAAGGATGGCAATACCTCTATGCCATACGTCAATATTGATGAAATAAGACTATCAAACAACTTTAAAACAAATTGAAAATTAATATTTTGATTTTTGAATACTCTTTTTTAAGGAATATGGTGCTTTATTACTTTTGGTTACTTAGATGTTCTGCTGCGATGTCAAGTTTTCCTGATTTATGAAATATTATTCCAAGATATTTGTATTGCTCTGCTGTTTCAATGAAATTTGTACCACATTTAAAAAGTAATCGGGTTTTGGGGGTTCTGTTTTGGAAATATTAGTATTTTTCGTCTTTTCAATGTTAATAAGTAAGCCCCACTCTTTACAATATAAATGTAATTGGTCTAATTTTGATTGTAAACCTAGTTTCGATGTTCCAAGGAGTACAAGATCGTCTGCATACAATGAAGCAGATATTATTGCATTGCTCGAATGATCCAGTGATGGTGAATCCTCAGTTGGAATCTTATTTGTTAGATCGTTATAAACATATTAAGTAATGCTGGACTCAAGGAGTTTCCTTGCAAAAATTCCTCTTCGTACATATACTGGATAGCAGGCTCCATTTTTTGCCAACTGAAAAGATTTGTGCATTTATGTGCATGTTTTTGACTAAATCAAACCATCTACACCGAATGCCAAATCTTTGTAATTTTATTAATAATCCATCGAAATGTTATCAAATGCTTTCTAAAAATCGACAAAGCATGTATATAATCTGCTGTTACGCGATTTTAATGTGTGGTCTACCATATTTTTTAAGACAAAAATATGATCTGCAGTTCTGTGTGTTTTTTTTCTGAAACCTGCTTGTACATTCGATAAAAGATTATTTGATTCCAAATGATTGTTATTCGAGTATTTGGTGTTTGGCATAACACTTTGCTTAATGAACAATAAGAGTTATTCCCTTGTAGTCGCTAGGGTTCGTTTTGTCTCCTCCTTTGTAAATAGGAACCGAAAGGCCCTTTCCCATAAATCTGGATATTGACCAATTTAAAAATTAAATTAAAAATGTTTTTTCAATGTGGGTAGCAATTCTGAAATCCCAGTTTTTGAAAATTCATTTCTTATCCCGTCTATTCCAGGAGATTTGTTCTTTTTTAAATTCTGATTGCTTTTAGGATCTCTATATCTGAAACCTCATAATCTACATGAACGTCACTCAGAGCTGCTTTCATACCCTTATTCCCTTGATTCTCCTCTATTACTACTTCTTTATTTTCTATTTTAACTTCGTTTCCTATATTAGTTTTTCGATATGTGTCATCCATCTTTTGATTGGTAGGTGTTGTGTGTGTTCTTGAGTCTCCATGGTTTGTAATTCCTTTAAGGTTTTTCCAAACTGCATTTGTTTTTTCAGACAAGTTTCTATTCAATAAAGTTATTAAATTGGGTTTGTACAGTCTCTTTGTCTTTTTAATAATTTTGTTGTATGTTTTTCTTTGCACCAAAATATTTTTGGTGAAGTATTTTGTTGAATGGCTGTCTGTTTAGTGCGTTTAACATAGATTTAGCTTCTCGACGTTGTGATTGACATTCCTTATCAACCCAATTTTTATTCTTTCTTTTTCTTTTCTTCCATTTCCCTTTTTTGTTTTATAGGCAATACTCTGTTTGCCAGTGTCAGGCAGCATTTGTGTGAACACTTGAACGACATCATTCACAACTATCGTGGATTTAAAATGCTTTTCGTCATCTATTATCATAACGTCATTAATTGACTTAATGCGGTTTTTTCATTTTCTGAAGATTTTAATTTCAATCCGATGATCTTTTCATCCCAGTTTTGTATGGAAGATGTTTTAGAATATTATGGTCATTTTTAATCCTGTCATGTCTATATGTCCCTTCAATAATTTTTGTGAACACAAGAAATAGTCGACCACACTGCAGCCTTTGGGTGTGAAGCAAGTATATTGCCCTTGCAGATCGTCCAGCGTCCTCCCATTTAAAATGTACATGTTACAGTCAATGCACAGGGATGAAAGTTTTTTCCCCGTATTTATGAACATATTTATCCACTGAGCATATGTTTGCTATATTACTAGAGGGATAATCTTCAGGCAAAGAATGTATGTTGCTTTCTCTTTCCATTGTAATGAAATCAGGAATCGTTCCTGATCTGGCATTAAAATCCCTACATAGTATTACTTGTTCGTTTGTACATGATAATTTCACAAGGTCAGATCTATATTATCCCAGATTTTATTTGTGTAATCTTTTCCAAAAATGAATTTTCGGATGGCACATAAACACTGCCTATATATTTTTTTTACCCGTTACTCTCATTTTTTTAACCAAAACAATGTCACCATTATTCTGAGGTAATAGAGTAATAAATTCTCTAGGTGTTGCTTAATAAAAATTGAAATCACCCCTGATGCTTTCTGAGCCTTTGCTTTTTTAGAACGACAGTAATGTATACCAGGTGCAAAATTTGGTGTTTTGCATTTTGCTGTAAGAGTCCTTGTCCTAATGCGTTTCCTGTATAAATATGATATAGCATTTCGATAATATTTCAATTACCTCATCCTCATCAAATTCATTGCGTTTTTCACCATTAATTGTTTCTTTGAAGCCTTTTATGTTGCAAGAAATATTTTTTTTATATCATTAATCCTCATAGTCGTTTATGGGTGGTGTTTGTTCATGTTGCCGTTGTGTAATATCAGGGGTATTTTTCTTGTTGGAGTTATTTTGCTTATAAAATTATGAATTTATTTCACATTCTCAGTTGTAGTCTCTATCTTATTTTCCCCATGTTTTGTAGTCGTGAAGTCCCCCTTTTCTCACGTTATCTCTCGTATCGTCCATGGAAGTAGAAATGCTGATTTCCGTTCTGGACTTCATTCCTGTTGTTTCTTTCCCGTTCGTCTTGGTAACTTTCGTCACGATTATGGTTGTAGACACGTTGGTTTCTGTAATTATCCGGTTTTTGACTTGGTTTCCTTCCACGTCTCCATTGTAGCTTTTCTGTTTGGCAGAGTTGGAGAAAGTCTTGTTCTCTGTGTTCATATCCATTTCTGCCTCGGTTTTCTCCTGTGTCTCCATGATAGCTTACATGTGGTTCATGGTTGTAGCTGTCTTGTTTCCTGAAACCCTTTCCGTTTCTGTGTCGGTTTCCTCCCCTGTCTCCATTGTATCGTTCGTATTGTTTAGTTTTGTAGAAGTACTGTTCTCTCTCTCTCTCTCTCTCTCTCTGTCTCTGTCTCTCTCTCTCTCTCTCTGTGTGTGTGTGGGTGTGTTGTGTGTGTGTGTGTGTGTGTGTGTGTGTGTGTGTGTGTGTGTGTGTGTGTGTCCCACTTCCCCCTCCCATCCTGGTGTTAACGTACAGGTAAATATCGGTCGTTTGGGAACAAAATTTGATTTTGATGTAATTGTATATTTGAATCTGAACTAGCACTCGTTGTGTCAGACACATGCTCTAAGCTCTAAGCTGCACCACAGGCGTGTGTCTGGAACGACTGACTCAGAAACCACCCTCCAAGAGAAACAAACCACCCTCCAAGAGAAAACAGACAGACCCCCACCTGCCTCCTCTTCCACCCCCCACACACTCTCTTCCTTTTCACAGGATCCTTAATTCCCGCGGGCTCATATTTAAAAGATCACATGCCTGTCTTTGAGAGAACCAGTCCATGGTTTCTTTCAGGTGCCACAAACTAAAGACGATCTACCTGTGCTTCCTCGTTGAACAAAATCACCGTCCCTAGTGACCCGGTATATTTTACCTAGCTCAAAACCCAAGTGCAAAATCTGTCCCTCACCAGGCCAGGCCAGACAAAGGCCTGGAAGGATCATTCAAAATTAAACATGCGTTCCCTTGCCAGAGCCACAGCATTGTGCATGCCATCCGTGTGTTAACTGTACGGTGCGATCAAAGTACATGAACTATCCCACACACTTGATACACGCATTTCTGTACACCTGGCCAACATCAACCATCAAAGATCAAAGCTGTTGGCTCTGCACTTCAACCATCCTCAAAACAACAACAATCATGACAAAGTTCTGGCATTGTGGCAGTCACAAAGCGACCTCTTCGAGCATGCCATGTAGGAGTCCCACCTTATCAAAGGACCGGAGACCCCCTGCCAAGTTGTCATCAACTTGAAAAAATATATGTGGCCATCCACCCCCCCACAACACCATCCCGCACGCGCGCGCGCGCGCACACACACACACACTCACACACACACAGGCATACACGCACGCACGGACGCATGTACACACACGCACGCACGCGCATACACACAAACACACACATACACGCACGCACACTCACACACAGAGTTCTGTGTTCGTGAGGAATGAATATATCCATGTAGTAGGATACTCTCTCTCTCTCTCTCTCTCTCTCTCTCTCTCTCTCTCTCTCTCTCTCTCTCTCTGTGTCTCTCTCTTGTGAGTATAAGTAGTGATTGCTATGATGTCTGCAGATCCTTTTGAAGTCTGGGTTCAGCATGTTGTCCCACAAAATCTTGAGAACTTTAAAACTTCTCGTTTAATGGTGGAATTTAGCTACCATAAGAATCTTTCTGTTGGTTTGATTTTTTTGCCCATGATTTGAGTATGTTGGCTGCATTTGCTGCCATAGCCTGACCACCCTACATACATGACAAAGAGCCAAAAGCCAGTCTATTGACGTCATCAAGTGAAAGCTGTGCGTCCTTTGTCAGCTCATGGTCGTTCTGTTACAGCAGACAACAGTGGACTGACATGGGTCACCAGTGGACTGACATGGGTCACCAGTGGAGACTGATATTGGTCACCAGTGGACTGACATGGGTCACCAGTGGACTGACATGGGTCACCAGTGGACTGACATGGGTCAACAGTGGACCGACATGGGTCACACCGATGGGAAAGCAGCGTCAGTCCACACTGGTCTTACATGGATGACACAGGACAGGCAGAATCAGTCAGCACTGGTCTCACATGGATGACACAGGACAGGCAGAATTTGTCAGCACTGGTGTCACATATATGACACAGGACAGGCAGAATCTGTCAGCACTGGTGTCACATGGATGACACAGGACAGGCAGAATCTGTCAGCACTGAGCTGATGTGATTCACTTAATTATACAGACAGGCAGGTGAAGGCTGTGTAACCAGCCGCCGTGGCGAAGTGGTTAGCGTCGCGGACTCCCAGCTGGGAGGTCGTGGGTTCGAATCCATCAGAGTCATGTGGCTTTTTTTTTTCTGCCCCGACCGGCTCCTACCCAGAGTTGAGTTTGCTGCGGACTCAGTTGGGAAGACTGGGACCACACAGTCGAGTTTCATCCACTTAATGGATGCGTTTCTGAGAGTGTTGCTCAAATTTTCCTGACCAACACTGCAGGTGCCTGTATCTCTCGGGTTTGGTTGACGCCGGGATATATTATGAAAGGAAGCGTAGAGTACAGCCCTGTCATGTAGTCTCAGACCGAAATGGAAAATCCGTAGCATCATCTTTATCATCCTCATTCTCATCGATCAGCATGAAGAAAAAAAATGTCTCAAATTCTGTGGCCATTCATGCCCTACTCTCATGGTGACCTCAGTTTCAATGTCCTCTCCATGTCTGTGGCCTTGGTTTGGTTCCGTCGGGTTCACCGGTATCAGCGAATGCATGGGGGCTGTCGTTGGACGGACGTGGCGACGCCCTCCGGAGGGAGAGCTCACTCACGGCGGCTCCGCGCGATTATTGTCGTCAGTATGGGGCTTAGTAGGTGGTGTCCTGCGTATGTTAGATCAGAACAGGCGCCTGAACACCACCGAAGTGACTCGGCAGCAGTGCAGTGTCTCCTCCGGTGGGTTGCCCCTTGACGACTTGACATTGACTGCTCCCTGTGGATTGCCGGTGCCGGGGCTACGGCGGGGCCGACCGGGCCGTGGCTGTGGACAGGGTGTCGGAATGAGCGGCGTGGGTGCACTGCCACTGAGGTGGCACAGCAAAAAAAAAACAAAACAAAAAACACCCAAACAAACAAAAAAGGCTGTGTGCCCGAAACTGGCTCATTGTCGTTTTTTTTACAACAGTCAACAATGGGTTGGTATGGGTCACACAGACAGACAGACATACAGAATCAGTCAAAACAAGGCTGACATGGATCACACCTATAGGCAGATAGAATCAGTCAACACTGGGCTGACATGGATCACACAGACAGACATATAGAAGCAGTCAACACTGGGCTGACATGGATCACACAGACAGACAGACAGACAGACACAGACAGACATATCAAATCTGTGAACACTGGGCTGACATGGATCACACACACAGAGCAGTGAACATTGGGCTGACATGGATCACACAGACAGACATATAAAATCAGTGAACACTGGGCTGACATGGATCACACAGACAGATATATAGAATCAGTCAACACCAGGTTGACATGGATCACACATACAGACAGACTGGCAGACGTGTAGAATCAGTCAAACACTGGGCTGACATGGATCACACAGACAGACATATAGAATCAATCAACACAGGGCTGAAATGGATTGCACATTCAGACAGACATATAGAATCAGTCAACACTGGGCTGACATGGATTACACAGACAGACAGACATATAGAATCAGTCAACACTGGGCTGACATGGATCACACAGACAGACATATAGAATCAGTCAACACTGGGCTGACATGGATTTACACAGACAGACAGACATATAGAATCAGTCAACACTGGGCTGACATGGATTACACAAACAGACATATAGAATCAGTCAACACTGGGCTGACATGGATCACACAGACAGACAAACAGATAGAATTGGTCCGAACTGGGCTCATCTGAAGGTAGAATCAGTCCACACCAGTATGAAATGGATGACATAGGCAGATAGATGTACTGACAAAATCTGTTGGCACTAGGATAACATGTACCACACAAACAGGTAGAATCAGTCCACAGGTAAGAAATATATCACAGAGACAGACAGAATCAGTCCACGCGGGGCTGACATGTATATGACAGGTAAACCGAATCAGACCTGTCTCATCGCTCTTTCGTTAAGAAGTCGACATGTTTGGAATAGTGTTCATTTAGTGCAGAAGAATGCCAACTGGATTATACCAGATTCAGCGACACAAACACGACTAAACAGATCAATATGAACATTCATTCCTTAACTGATCGGCACATAGAAATAGAGCTATCTGATTGCAGAGGTGGACGTAATAGGAGAAAGTAGTGCAACAATGCTGTGTTTCTTTTTACATGCGTCAAGTTTGTTACTCTTGACATGTTGGAATATTCCGCAGTCTCTCCCTTCAATCCTCACTCCAATATCGTCTGCTTCAGTGCCATCTGCATTCAACCAGTCAGGAGCTAAGTACAGCAGAAAACGCGGCAGGTCAAACCAGATGCAATGCTCAATCTACGCACTAATCTTTTTTTTTCTTATCTGATATATGATTTGGTTTCAAAGTTTGGTGACTGCAGGAGAAAATGGAAACCAAATCAAAAGCAGAATTACAGCATTGTGAAAGAAGGACAAACGTATTACAAAACAAACTCGACGCTTTTTGACCTCCTGGGTCTTCTTCAGGCGATGAAAGAAACATTCAAAACAATCGAATTGATGGACGAACAGAAAGTCACTTACCTCTTCGATCTGGATGCGCAGTTGTGATTGTTTGGGTGTTTTGACTGTTATCGTCGATAAGATGGAGTCGCCTGCACTCAGTCTGTGATCTTCGCTCGAGTGTTGGCTGCTCTGGTGTCATGTGCATGAGTCATGTCTGCTGGTGTCGTGTGCATTCAGCCCGTCAAATGTCATTAGAGACATCTGTAAGAGCGAACGGTATGTGTTCAGTAAGAGCACTGGCTTCATATAACATCTTGCAAAAGATCTGAGAGTGAGATATGCATGCCCCCCATCCCTTCTTCGTACAACGTCTTGTCCAAATTACCTGTGCTGGGAAATTGTCACTGTATGAATTATACGAAGACGTCTTATCTGTCCATGATGTAGGGCATTATCCATAAAGAAAGGTGGAATGATCTCAAGACCTCACCCTCCCAGTTCCTGGCGAGGTCAGGGGTGTGATACTGCAGAAGACTCATTTTGCCTTTCCGTCCAACTCGAAGGTAACTTTTTCACAATCCTCAAGTGCTTACATCTGTGTCAAAACTAACGTCTTAATACTTTATATTCATTCAGGAGATGCGAGGAAGCCAGGGCATTCTCTCAAACTTAATGTTTTCACAGAAATCGTCCGATAATTTTGAAAAGTAAATGAAACAAAACTTTTGAGTAAACAAAAATGGCAGCCACTTCATATCCACCTTTCAGCATGGCCTTTTTGTGGACACAAATCTATTTACTGAGTTAATTTGGTGGTGGCAGGCCTGTTGGTGTTTATGGGGTGCTCTGAAGGTGGCTAAATGATCAGATTGAAAGTATCAGTTTCCACTATGAAAAAAGCCCGTGCCTTG